>JABSNV010000901.1:0-183902 GCA_024085815.1 Flaveria linearis
TTGGAAATTTATGTAATAAGTTGATGAAGAGAGGCCATGGCGTGACCTTAGGGGTCTCACTAGGACACAAGTTATAGGTAGCAATTAATTCAAGTTTTATGGATGAGAGTGGGGAAACTTGCATTTATTATCACGGACCAAATAATACTCTTTTGTACTCTACTCAATTTACTTCTTTTATAAATTTATCTTATTTTGTTAATTTTAGTTCTATAATTTAAAAATAGTATGTATGTTCTAGCAAAAACTTGCTATTTTTAGTGATAAAATTATGTCAATCGGAATTAAGGAAAAATATGGGCAGTAAAAAAGAGATTGTTAAAATTTCCCATGTATTGTTATATTTTTAGAAATAAGTTTGATGGTACATAAATTCAAGATGGGCTTCACATGCTACTTTGATTAGGTTGTTTGGCGTAAGATATACAATACATGTTATAGATAAAGATAAAAATGGTTAGAGGAGACTTAGATTGAAGCTTACAAAAACCTTTTGTGACATATAAGTTTTATATTGGGACGGGGAGATGGAACTCGCTAAGTTGGAGGGTTACATTAGGTTCCTCGCACTGGCATAGGTCGAGTACGATAGGTACATGTGTGAATTCATCATATATACCAACATGTTAAAACAATGTCATAATAATATCAAACGTTTTATGATCTAAATGGTAGTTGGTGTATTAGATATCTTCTTGGTAAGTATACCAAACATCAATGTAATCTTTACATACAAGGATTCCATACTCAATACATCCCTTCATTACTCACGTGATGACTATCGAAATTTGATGAGCATTAGCAAGGCATCCATCTAAACTTGTAAATTTAGTTCTTATCTACCTAAACCTCGATCACTACCGACTACACATCATAGAGCGCTTACTTAGATACCAACTAAAACCTTGATACTTCAAGTGTAAACCAAAGCTGAATTATGTAAGGACATTTTAGTCCTTTAGCTATAACATGAAGCGATGGATACAACATGTAATTAGGGCACACATAGTGAGAGTTGGGATGATGGAGCCGATTTTGACAATGGCGGATCTTGAAGACAAGTTCAAGGGTAACGTAAATTTTTTTTTACCGTACTGTAAGATCAAGATGATTATCTTAAAAGTCTGATGCTAACCCAAGATCTCTTAGCATGCATTGAAGTACAAGGAAGGAAGAAGAAGATTTACTATATACAAAGAAAAATAACTAAGTGTCAAATCTTTCGAATACAAAGACAGAAATCTTACGAAGTCAAAGTGAAGTCTTTCGAAACTTAAAGACAAAGTCTTCTGAAGCTTGAAAACTGAACTCTTTCAAACACTAAGAAGACTGACATACTTTTGATAAAAGTAGAAGACCTTTCCGCTATCAGCTCTGAATCATCACTTATACAAGTTGATTATTATCTTTTTACTTTTGTCAACTGCACAATATAGTCTATTTTCTGTAACTTCCTACTTTAGTACTTTTTTTATTGTATTACAATAGGATGTGACCTATAGCCTATCATAGTCACATATCAAAAGTCAATCTGACTTTTGAATTAACATTGATCTTATTGTCTAAATTAGTGTATAGCTGGCATTCAAAGTATGGCCGACTGTAGGTTGTAGTATAAAGTATTTTATGTATCGGTCTTAGGACTAAACTTTATAACACTTGTAAACACTGAGAGCAATATATATCAACCTTGAAAACCAATATTACTATTCTTGAGTGTTCTTACTTGTTATTTATTGTTTCACTATCTGGTTCCGTATTTGATCTAGTAAATGTGTTTATTTGATAATCTCCAACTATAAAACTGTTGTTTGTATCATAATCAGTCCTGCACGTACATTTATATAAATAAAAGAAAAAAACATGATAATAAAGGAATTTAGACAAATATTTAATAGATCTCGAAATTCTTCTTTTCGGTTTTTCATAGCTTGAAAACAAAGCATTACATCCTCATCCATTTCTTTAAGAAACGTTTCTCTTTCAACCGCACATACTAGAGCATTGTTCAAATCCCCCATTCGATACCGTGTATCCGTCTTAATAAGCTTTAGTTTAGAAAAGCATCTTTCAACGGTTGCGATTACCACCTGTAAAACCAATGCTAGCTTCACTATCCGATAAAACAAAGGAAAATAAAGATCTTTTTAGTTTCCACAATTAACCGAGCAAGGGAACACATTCCATTTAATTTTGCAAATCTATCATCTTCTTTTACTGAGTGATAAAGACCTTCTGCTCACTCAAAATACCCTCTTTTATTTAGATTAAAATCAACCAGATACATATAAGAAAAGACCACTATCTTAGACATGACAAACTTAGAAAACCCATTACATGAATTTAAACCCAACATGTTTGCTACCAACATAGTTGATACCTCATTAAATTGATTTTCTAATTCTTGAAGGAATTAAACCCGAAGGAGTAGTTTACCCAATATCATCATCAATTAGTTGCATATCATGATCATTATTAGAACTAATATCCCCCTCTTGAAATTTACTTTTAAAAAAATTACCATAAAAACTTGTTTATTCATCTTTATATCTCTAATTTTATAACAAATACCATAAACATTACAAATTGCACTTAGAAATAACACAATTCAAATCCTTAATTTATTTTTCAAATCCCTCATTCATATCCCTAATTTTTATAATAAAATAACATAAAAATATTATAAATTGAACATCATAAACCCTAAATCTCTAATTTCATAGTCTAAGAGTAAAAACTGAGATATGCTACGTTGAGTGAATGAGTGGCGCAGGAGGGTGGTCCAATACTCTGGTGGCCAGTGGCATGGTGCGTAGGCGGCAGCCGGCAAGTGGACGGTGGTAGCTAGTAGCTGAGGTGATGAAGGTTATGCGTTGCTACTCGTTTGCTCGATCTTGCATTATTTTTTATCTTTATGTTTTAGAATTTTATTTTGGACTTATTATTGTATTGGATTGATCAATGGGTATTGGGTAATGATATTTAGGTTTTATGTTATTTAGTAATGGGTAATTGGTATGTTTTTATAGAATGTAATTTTTTTATAACTTATTAGAACTTTTTATAAAATTTAAATCTTTCTATGAAGTGTTGAGTTTAAAAAAATTAATGGTAGCGTAATTTTTTCTCAAGGGTGATATGAAATCGTAACCTTTGTTACCGTATTTTTTTTACACTACCTGTAATAAGTTGGGGGTAGCGGAGGCTACCACTCAAGTATATATATATATATATATATATATATATATATATATATATATATATGTTTGCCTCTGGATCACAAAAACCATTCCTTCCTAATCGACCCATCCAGAAACCTACAAATTTGGTTATCAACTTAAAAATAATTTCAATTAAATTTTCAAACAAACAATTATAATAAATTAACAGGTAAACGGTCAACAAGTTGCGTCGCAACCCCCTTTTAGATAGCAAAACTGATCCTACTAAAAACAAAGCTTTAGGATTTAGAGGCTGATAAGTTACTATGCACTATACGTTAGACCATGTTTAAAAAGTCAATAGTCTGTGAGGCTAGAAAACCAAATGTATCAAAAGCAAAAGGAATAACCACGTGTTGATTATTAAGGCATGTTTTCTTGTGTTTAGACACTTTGCTTGATTCCGTTTTCAGCATAGCCTGACTCACAACAAAACCATTTCCCATGAGCCCAACAAGAGGAGACATTCTAGTAAGGTCCACACAAGCGTATTTTCCCCCTCCCCACCCAAACGCAAGAATATCATCTGGTCATAGAGTAAACTTCTCTTCAAATGGATCTGTTAGAAAATTCACGAGGGCCTTTTTTAGCATAAATTTATGACCGTTTAAGAACATTATATAGAGCATCCCTTATCAAATCATGTCTATATTTAAACACATGTAGCTTCTTGCAATAGACAGCATGCTCGCTAAAAGAATCCAAACAAGCCTTGTGGCAAACAGGGCAAGGCTCATCAGCCAAAAGCAAAAGGAGCATTACCTATTACTTATGAATAGTTTGGTACTCTAAATCCGACATATGTTAGTCTAGTTTTTTAAGGGGAAACTTTGTAAAATAGTAATCAAGTTTTAAAATTGTTTTAATTGGATCACTCATAAAGTTTTTTTCTAATTAGATCATTTGTAAAAATTTTATCCCAATCTGATCAAGAAAGTTTTAAGAGTGTTCTAATTAGGTCATTCATAAGTTGCAAACAATTTAAAAAAATTAAAGTTTTTTTTAAAATGGGGTAACTTTTTAAATAGTAATCAAGTTTTAAAATTATTCTAATTAAGTCACTTATAAAGTTTTTTTTCAATCAGGTCACCCGTAAAAACTTTATCCAAATCATATCACTAAACTTTTAGGATTGTTTTAATTAGATCATTCATATTGGAAGCAGTCTCTCTATATAGAGGAAAGACTCGTCACCACCTTCCCCTTTCAGACCTTGCTTTGAGTGTGATATACTGGGTATGATTATTTGTTTGTTTGTTTAATTAGGTCATTCATAAGTTGTAAAAAATTTAAAAAATTGAAGTTTTTTAAATCAATAATATTTATAAAAAATTGAATTATATTAAAAATTTTATGAATTATTTAAAACAATGAAAAGAATATGAGTGGCCCGATTATAACACTCCTAAAACTTTAATAACTTGATTGGAACAAATAAAAGTATTTATGACCCAATTGATTAAAACTTTAGTGACCTAATTAGAACAGATAAAAATATGAGTGACTAATTGAAACGTTGTTAAAACCTGTTTACTATCCTGTGAAGTTTTTCCTAAAAAATCAACAATATTTTTAAACAAAATGAATTATATTAAAAGTTTGTGTATTATTTAAACAATAAAAAAATATGAGTGACCTGATTATAACACTCCTAAAACTTTAATGACCTGATTAGAACAAATAAAATATGAGTGACCAAATTGAAACGCGATTAAAACTTGCTTACCATTCTGTGAAGTTTTCCCCATTTTTTAATTTGAACGACCGTCAGAAAATCCTGAGCTTGAGGACCATATAGACAGTCAAACACAATGTTTTGGTGAGTGGATAGATCAAAATTCACTCCCAACTTATGTAAGATTCCGTTAAATAGGATACTCGCCAAAGCATGTTAAGCTTTAGGAAGGGCAGTATCCTTATTCGAGAAACAACTAAGATTAAAATTAGAAAATGACATGTGCAACCGAAGAATATGTTATTGTGAACTCCAATATTGTGCTCTTGACGTGCTGTCGCAGTACACGTAAATTTAATCCAAATTACAACACAAAGATAGTAGTAAAAAGGTATCGAACACAGGGAGTTTGTGGAATATGTGTTTATCTTATAGTCATGTAAATTAACTACAATTGCCCTAAAATGCAAAAATTAAATATCAAGAATTGGATTGTTTTGGTTTAAGAACTAATAATAACTGAATAGATTGCAAATCAAAACGTACTTTTATAACAGATTAAGAACAAGTGACCACCCTAGATTTCAGGTTTTAATCCACACTTATGTTTATGCTTACTAGAAAGAACCACATAGACATGGTTCGTGCTTTAATAGTTGTTTGTGATGAAAGAGAACTAAGTACTCGGATTGTAAAATGCGAGGTTGTTACTCGATGATCAATTGGCAATTATCCAACCTTAATCCCTCCCATGATATCTCGATTGCCCATGGCACCAAGAACGTATGGTTTGGGTTAACATCAAACAACAATCAACAACTTACAAACAAATATCCAAACACCATAATAACTCAAACAAACATTCAAAGTTATCATTCTAGAAATTCAAGCACAAACATAGTGTTTCAAAAGCAAACCTTACATCTAGGATGATCACCACAAGTTTAGCCAAGCATGACTTGATCCTTCATCACCATACAATAACTAATGTTCATATGAATCAAAAACACAAATCAAATGTTTAGAAATGTTTGGAATGAAGCAAGAACAGCCAATTTCGCCTCTTTTCTGGAAAGGAAACGTCAGATCCAGATTATGAGCAAAAGGCACCACTCAAACCATTTTATTATGGCAGGTTGTTTTTTCGTCAGCAGCTACCGTAACTTACGGTAGCCACCGTAAGTTACGGTAGCCACAAAAGTGCTACGGTGGTTTTCTTCTGTGTTACGGTGGAAGATTCAGGATTTCAGGTCCACCATAACTTACGGTGGCTACCATAAGTTATGGTGGAGCCACCATAACTTACGGTGACTACCATAAGTTACGGTGGCGCCCTGAATGTTTTGTTTCTTCTCTTCTTTCTACGCATGTCCACTCCGTTCCATGCTAAGCAGCATTTTATCCATTTTAGCTCCCAAACATACCTGAAACATAAGCAACTGTAGTTATCTAATTCAAGATAATTACATGATTAAATGAGATATAAATTCGTCTTTTAACATTATGAAGGGTGTCCTATGGACCACCCGTCACATCCCCACACTTAACCGTTGCTTGTCCCAAGCGACGCATCATGACAAACTCAAACTCTTGACAACAAACAACACTGCAAACAACAAGCAACTATCACGCCTACAACTCCCGTTTAGCCCCGAGTACACTCTCACCACTACTCACACACCACCCCTCACTATAATCATTCCTCTCAGTTAAATTTAAGTTCTAGCAAAATGAGCTAGTGTACACTCAAGCATATGTGAGGATCAAACAACCATAAGCTCGCACGACCATCGAGCCTCCACCAATTATTAAACACACATACGGGTTAAGAGGTCTTCCACGGTTGTAATGGAGCTAGGCTCAAGGTGAGGAATGGGAAATATTTCGTAGTGACTTAATGATCCAACCCGATTTCACTTATTTTTGCACGCCCATTTCAACTTATTCAATTCTCCTCTTTTTTTGAGTACTTTTTCTTTTCTTTTCTTTTTTTTAATGGTTGTCATCCTTTAACGACCACACTTATTCATTCGACCTCTCTCTTTTTTTCTTCTTTTCTTTCACCTTTTTTATATATTTTTTTTCATTTTTTTTTCTTGTCACCTGGGTTGTATCATAAGGGTTACATTTAGGAATGAGGGCTAAGGGTTAGAAATGATAGGCCTTAAGCTCAAAGTGATTACTAATGAACCAAACCCCCACCCCTCTCATACCAGGCTCATATATATAATGCATGAGGCCCCAACCCCCAAATTTCCACACTCACACTCATCCAGACGAGGCCACCCTAGTTGCCTCTATCGTCCCCATATATGTGTTCATTATGGTCTTGGGACGTATCGATCATGCGAGTTCTAGAGTCTCACCACACAAATGCCACCCTCAAATTATCAAATGATTTAAACGTGTGGCCAAACCTCCCCATGGGAAGTGTATGGGTGTCGGTCAATTGTGTGAGTCAACCTAAATGTACCCGGGGAAAAACACTTCCTCCAACCCTTGTTTGCTTGTGTTTTCTCATCAAATAACCCCTTTCTTTTTGAAAAAGCTAAAAAAATCAATACAAATGCTAAAAATTAAAAATTCCCCTCATCCCCACACTTGGGATACATTGTCCCCAATGTATGGTTTTAAAGGAACAAAATAATACAAAACAAAAGACTCAAAAAGTTGAAAATATTTTTTTTGTTTTTATGACACTAACACCTCCTTAATTCAACCCCGACACATAAATATTAACATATCATAAGCTCCACCCTACCACCCAACCGAACTACTCAAAAGAAAACAAGAACAAACTGTACAAGAGAAGATGCAACCTGAATAGCTTGACTTATGGTGTCCTTGTGGGATGTTTCAACTCTTGCCGGGAAACTTGACACACCTTCCCGCATCCCCACACTTGTGCAACAAGTGTGCTGCATCCAGTCTTCTTACCTTCACTATCCATCTTAGTTTGTTCAACCGTCTTCTCCACCTTCTTTTTCTTCGCTCTTCTCTTTCTCTTTCTCTTCTTTTCTTTAGCTGCAACCTCTTTCACTTCCTTTAACATGTCAACAGCAAAACATGCTTCTTGATAGAAGGGTTAGTAACAATAGAAAACAAATTTAAGTTCAAAACCTTCTCACCAAAATTCATGTTCACCATTCCTAGCTCACAATCTAGGACTGCCTGTGCAGTAGCTAGAAGCGGCCTACCCAAGATGACTGAATGTGGTGCATTCTCAATAGAAGAAGTGTAATCCAGTACCAGAAAATCCACTGGGCAGTAGCAATCTCTCACCTTTATAATGACATCTGTTAGCATACCCCTGGGCCTAATGGGTGTTTGGTTAGCCAACATTATTAGGGTATCAACATATTTCAATGGACCAAAATCAAATTTGTCATATAAATGCCCGGGGAGGATTCTAACACATGCTCCTAGATCTAAAAGTGCCCGGTCAATTTTAAGGTCTCCTATATGAATTGGAATCAAGGGCACTCCTGGATCTGGGAGTTTTAGAGGTAATTTATCTAACAAAGGAACACTTACCTGATATGTGAATTCCAAAGGATTAATGTGTACTTGTTTTGAGCTCTTGGAACTAGATTGGTGATTAGGATTCACCACAGTATCACTTGGCAGCCCTCCTTTGTTCTTCTTTAAGTTTGCTACTTCTGTTGCGAGTTGGCCCATTTGGATGCTCAAAGATTGAATGGCCTTGTCACGAATTTCATCTTTTTGGGCCCGAGCATCATCCAACTAATTTCTCTTTTGCATCTCCTGTTGCATCATCATAAGAATATCCATAACTTCATTCCCGCTTGAAGTAACATGACCCGATGAACCACCTTGCTCATTACCCGATTGTTGGGATTGCCTTTGGAAACCTTGATTGTTCCCACCCCAGTAATTGCCTTGACTATTGAATTGTTGGCGAGGCACATAGTTACCTTGGGTGTTTCCTTGAAAATTCGGGTTGGATTGATTGGCCGGATTCCCATAACTGAAGTTAGGATGATTTCTCAAACCCGGATGATAGGTATTTGAATTCATGTTATAATTTCTTCCACCAAACCCTTGACCTTGAATAGCATTCACTTCCTCCACTTGTTTAAACATTACCGTGCAAGAATCCACAGTATGCCCCAACTCATTGCAATTTGTACAAACATTGTAAACTTGATTCGTAGCTTGTACATTACCATCATCCACCGCACGAACTGGAGCTCGTGTAATGACCGGTCATGCTCGTCTTGCTGATTGAGCCTTCCTCTTTGATGTAATCGCCATTTGTTCCAAAAATGCCCAATCGTCTTGCTCATAATTTGTACCAAATGTACCATTTGTGATAGACATTAAATCCCGGGCATCTTCAGAATGGAGCCCCTCGTGAAAAGCGTTCAACAACTCCCATAACTCAATTCCATGATGAGGACAATTCTTGATCATCAAGTTAAACCGCTCAAAAGCCTCATGAAACAATTCACCTTGTTGTTGTTGGAAGCTTCTCAAGCTTCTCCTAGCATCATTAGCCTTTTGGGCTGTGAAAAACTCTTCTAAAAACCTTTGTTGCATCTCAGTCCATGTGTAAATTGAAGCGGATGGCAAAGTATAGAACCACCTCTTTGCCTTATCCCCCAATGAAAACTGAAACAACACCAACTTGACATCATCCGCAAAAAATCCTTGACCACCAATTATGTTACAAATTGAGTCGTAAGCTTCCAAATGAAAATAGGGTTCTTCTGTTGCTAACCCTTTGTATTTTGGCAAACTTTGAAGTGAATTTGTTCGGACTTCAAACGTTCTCCCTTGATTGTTTTGAGGGATGACCACAGGTGAAGGATTATTTATGATGATTGGACGGAAGTGTGCCTCAATACCCCTAGCAGCGTCCCAATTATGCCTTCGTAGGACACCCAACCTAACTCTTGGTCGCTGAGGACCCATTGGTCTTTGAACTTGTAGTCCTGGAGGCACGAATTGCTGAAACAGTGGTTGAAAGATTGCTCCCCCATGTTGTGGAGGAATCTACCCTTGAAATTGTAGCCTCACTTGGGGTTGTATTTGTTGTGGTATAATTTCTTGTTGCATAACTTGTGGTTGTGGTCTCCCATATCCTTGCATATCTTGTCCTTGACTATAAGCATAATTTCCTTGATCAGCATCTCCTTCGTATGTGTACCCTTCTTCCGTATATCTTCTAAATTCATCACCATAACCACCCTCAACACCAGTTCCTCCTGCTCCCGATGTTTGTACAACTTGAGGTTGTTGGTATTGTGTATCCGTTTGCATTTGAGAGGTAGTGGGAGTATGAAATATGGATGGGTTGGATTGATATGGTTGTGGTGTTGGTACTGGTTTAGACGATGATGATTGACCGATTGTTAGGAAAAAATATGAAAAGGGCGGAATGGGTGCTGAGGGATCAAAGCTAAAAGAATGTTCGGTTTGAGTACTTGTAGGTAATGGGGTATGGATTGGTTTAGTCTCAGGTGGTACTGTAGGATTGGGTAACAACTCGGATGGTGTTGTTTGATCCGTAGTAGGAGGCGGTGAAAGCGGATCCATTGTGTTCCGTGGTGTAACGGGTGATGTAGGTGCTATGGGTGAACCACTGATTTTGTTTTGTCGATGTAATACTTTGTTTCTACGAGCTGCTCGCTCAATTTCTGGATCAAACACTAATGGTGATGATAAGCGCGAGTTTCTGGTATGCATACACCTGAAACAAAAACCTGCACACTACACACAACCAGCGTAACACCAAAATAACAAAACAAACTAATAAGCAAACACACGTTGCGCACAACTCCCCGGAAACGGCGCCAAAATTTGACGTGCTGTCGCAGTACATGTAAATTTAATCCAAATTACAACTCAAAGATAGTAGTAAAAAGGTATCAAACACAGGGAGTTTGTGGAATATGTGTTTATCTTATAGTCGTGTAAATTAACTACAATTGCCCTAAAATGCAAAAATTAAATATCAAGAATTGGATTGTTTTGGTTTAAGAACTAATAATAACTGAATAGATTGCAAATCAAAACGTACTTTTGTAACAGATTAAGAACAAGTGACCACCCTAGATTTCAGGTTTTAATCCACACTTATGTTTATGCTTACTAGAAAGAACCACATAGACATGGTTCGTGCTTGAATAGTTGTTTGTGATGAAAGAGAACTAAGTACTCGGATTGTAAAATGCGAGGTTGTTACTCGATGATCAATTGACAATTATCCAACCTTAATCCCTCCCATGATATCTCGATTGCCCATGGCACCAAGAACGTATGGTTTGGGTTAACATCAAACAACAATCAACAACTTACAAACAAATATCCAAACACCATAATAACTCAAACAAACATTCAAAGTTATCATTCTAGAAATTCAAGCACAAACATAGTGTTTCAAAAGCAAACCTTACATCTAGGATGATCACCAAAAGTTTAGCCAAGCATGACTTGATCCATCATCACCATACAACAACTAATGTTCATATGAATCAAAAACACAAATCAAATGTTTAGAAATGTTTGGAATGAAGCAAGAACAGCCAATTTCGCCTCTTTTCTGGAAAGGAAACGTCAGATCCAGATTATGAGCAAAAGGCACCACTCAAACCATTTTATTATGGCAAGTTGCACTTTTTCGTCAGCAGCTACCGTAACTTACGGTAGCCACTGTAAGTTACGGTAGCCACAAAAGTGCTACGGTGGTTTTCTTTTGTGTTACGGTGGAAGATTCAGGATTTCAGGTCCACCATAACTTACGGTGGCTACCATAAGTTACGGTGGAGCCACCATAACTTACGGTGGCTACCATAAGTTACGGTGGAGCCCTGAATGTTTTGTTTCTTCTCTTCTTTCTACGCATGTCCACTCCGTTCCATGCTAAGCAACATTTTATCCATTTTAGCTCCCAAACATACCTGAAACATAAGCAACTGTAGTTATCTAATTCAAGATAATTACACGATTAAATGAGAGATAAATTCGTCTTTTAACATAATGAAGGGTGTCCTATGGACCACCAGTCAGCCCTTAAGGCCACAAAAGCATATGTAGATACATCTTCAGCCGAACATAAACCCAAACCCTTGAACCGAGTCAGAAGTGATGCCTAGCGGGGTTCAATATTTAAATTAGGATCAGAAGATAAAAAATTCAAATTAGGATCAGAAGATTCAAAATTCAATTCGATTTAGAAATCACCCTTTGAAAATCAATTCAAAATTTTAATTTGAATTTGATTCGATTCATAGTTTTTTTATCGAATCAAATCGAATTTTCAATTTGTGATTTTCTATTTAATTTGATTTGAAATTTGAATTAAAACTATACTTATACTTTTATATATGCATATAAATAGTTTAATATTATATTTCATATAAGTGAATTACATGCACATAAATTTATTCAATTATATGTTTAATACTTTAAATTTATGTTTCTTATTTTCTAATCATTTTTTCTTCTATAGTTATTAAATATATTAAAGGTTATTAGTTTTCAAAATACAGACTAAAATAATTTCTTTGGGGAATTCGGATTTGATTCATATTCTATTTGAATTCGACAAACCAATTCTAATTGGATCACATTCAAATGCGATTTTGAATTTGAATACGAATAGAATCTTTTGAATCTAAATCGAATTCAAATCCAATTTCAAAATATTAAAATTCTAATAATTCAATTCAATTAATTTGGGAATTCGAAATTCAATTCGTTTAACACCCCTAGTGATGCCAGCCTCCACTGAAGTTCCCCAAAAAAAGGATCCACCACAAACCACATATCCTCGATGGCCCTTCAAAAGCCTCTATTACAAACAAGAACCGCTTCCCCTACATATATAGGTTGACACATTTTGAGACCAAACGACAACTTTGCAACTCCTATATATGAACATAGCAAAAGAAGCTCGCTGTGAGGGTCCTACAAACATGAGAGATAACTTATCAGTTCCACACACGAGAAGCCTTTTCATAGCCAAACTACTAAGAAGCCCCTGGAGTAACTCTCGGAGTTGTGCCTGTGTTTTTTTCCTTTTTGAGTTTCTTTTTGTTGAATTAGCCAATCAAAAGAGCACACTTCAGCTAATTCTTTCATTAATATGTGTTATATTATATTATTAGCATTTTATTTTATTTTTCTCAACTAAATTTTACTTGTTAGGTTTTTTAAAATAAAAAACTAAATATACAGTTTTACACATTTTTTCTTAGGCCCACTAGATTCACAGAATGTTTTACGAAAGAATTTGAATTGAAAATGAAATTGGAATTGGAATGGAAGCTTGTTAAAATTGATAACGTGTTTGGTTGGTCAATTTTAAGTAGAATTGAAATATTAATTATTAACATTCTATTGGATTGTTAAACATTACATGGTTAAGTGAAAGGATCTCGATTTAAATTTCAACGAAAATTGTAACTTGTTTTTAGAATAAAGTTTCCATTTACCGTTATATTGAACGGATCTCGTGGAACTATTATTTTAGTAAAATAATTTATTTATTAAAATAATTAGTTTGTATTTTTTGAAATTATACATTAAATTATAAAAGTTAATTTCAATTTTGCTCCCCAAATTTGATAAAAATAACTATTTTCCTCAAAAGTTTCGAAACATCAATTTACATCCAAAAGTTTCATATATAACTTGTTTCAATTTTAATCCAAAAGCTTCATTATTTTGGATTTAAATTGAAATAACTAATGAAACTTTTGAACTGAAATTGAAACAAGTTATGAAACTTTTAGAGGTAATTCATGTTTCTAATCTTTTGAAGGAAAATAGTTATTTTAGTCAAACCTTAGGGAAGAAAACCGAACTTAACTCAATTATAAATAAAAAATAAATTTAATTTAATTATTTAACTAATAAAAATATTTTAGGAGTTTGGAATAGTGTTTTCAACATTTTCAAAAAAATGATTGACAAGAAAAAAATAATTATGTGACACTTATGTAAGAGATGGAAAAATTATGAGAATTTTAATAGAGTTTATATATCTAATAGGTTTTTGATATAAAAATATGTTAGTTTTATTTTTATATGCTCATGATAGTGCTCAACTATTCATTATGCTTACAATTATCACAACTAGTAAATATTTCCCCGCGTCTTGAAATAAATTACCCAAAAAGATATTGTCATATTTTTCAAGTCAAAACTACTTAAAATAATCTAAAACAAATAAATTAAAAACCATAGAATACTGGTTTAATTTTTTTTAATTAAATGCGTGTTATCATCGTTAAATTGATGCGGGTTCGTTAGAAAAGAAAATCAAAAGATAAAAATAAGTAAGTCATTTACTATATATTATAATTGTTTTCAAATAAGTTAATGCTAAACCACTAAAACTTTAACAAAAAAAACTTAAATCGTATTATATATAGATTTAACTGCTGGGTATAATTACTTAATGAGTATTTTACATATCTTATAGTAAATTTCAAATTAAATGAGATTATGTTTTCTTTTAGACCCGTAGGTCACAACCCACAAACCAACGTAACCCCTCAATCCTCACCACCATTTAACCATCTCCCCTACGTTTTTTATTGAGGCCGACAACCACCAGGCACCGCCTCAGAACCATCACCGACTTCCCTTCTTCCTCTTAGTAACCCTAAAAAACAATTACTTCCCTAACCAACACCATCATCTTCGTTACATCATTCTTTTACTAGTTTACCGATCTTTGTCTCCCTCACACTCACTTGGATTCACAAAGCTTTGTATAAATGTATCTAACACCGTTTACTATTATTGGAATTCATGTTGGTAATTCTATGAAAGAAAGAGAAATATAAAAGACAAACAAGAACCACACGTAAAAGACCAAACAAAGGTGGTCAAAACAAAAGAGCCACAATCTTACTGTAGCTAACATTTGCAAATTATATAGATAAATAATGTTATATTATAGTTTTTCCTTTGTGATAAAGAAAAATATACTTATCTTTCTTTTAATTATGTTGTTTCCTCATGAGAACTATATTATACATTTTTGTTTATATGTTTTGATTCATGATGTATCATCATATTGAATGTGATAAAATGCATGATAAAGTAACTTCATAAAGTTATATTCAAAACAACAATTGGAATACTTCATCCTCTTTTATAGTGAAGTAAGTTTAGATAAATCTTATAGGATGTATCTTTTTCGAAAGACACATCTTGAATATCACTACAAGAAAAATGGTTTTTGCGACCACTTTTTTTGCGGCGACTAGTGTTTCGTCGCAAAAGAGTCACAAAACGAAAAAAGAAATAACTTTTTTGACTTTTAAAGTCAACAACTTTTTTGCGGCGATGTTTCGTCGTAGAAAAGTTAAAATTAATTATTTTTGTTTTTTAATATCACGAAAACCTTTTTTAAGGGCGGAAAAAATCCCGCTTAATCATTTGCCGCGACTTTTCGTCGCAATAAACAATTAAATTTTATAATATATAAATAATTAATTATTTTCGTCGCAATTGCTTTATTGCGGCGACTTATCGCCGCAAAAAAAACCACATTTAGTCGGGATCAGTTGACATTTTCACCATTTACAAAACACCACACCACAACCCCACTGCGCACCCCACCCTCACCCCCACTACGCACCCCACCCTCACCCCCACTGCGACATTGCGCACCCCACCGTCGGCTCCCTCCACCGTCGGGCCCATCGCACCCCACACCACACCACACCCCACCTCGGTCGCTACTCCCCGTCGCAAGGCTCCACGGTCGTTGCTCCACCTCCGTCGCTACTTCACATACCACCGCCGCTGTTCCTCCTCCTTCACCGCCTCTTTTGCATCATAGTCACCACCACCACTTCTGATTTCAAGTAATAACCTCATTTTTTCTAATTTGGTGTTACTTTGTAGTTAATATTTTGAAATTAGGGATTTTGTGTTCATTTTGCCTAATTTGTAGTTTTTATGGTTATGAATATGGATGTTTAGCTTAGTTAAGATCAAGTAATATGTGTGTATGTATGTACTTAACAATGTATGTATTTTAGTGTGTTAATTTTGTGTTAATATGTGGTTCTTGTTTAAGAAAAAATGTGTGTATGTTTATGTATGTGGTTATGAAATTAGGGTTAGAATGTTTATGAAATTGTTAATAAAGTTTAAGAAAAAATGTGTTTAAGAAAAAACCCTAAGAAATTAGGGTTAGAAAGTTTATGAAATTGGTTCTTGTTTAGAAAGTTGTATGTGTTTAATATGAAAGTTTATGTATGTGGTTATGAAATTAGGGTTAGAAAAATGTGTGTATGTTTATGTATGTGGTTATGTATGTGTTAATATGTATGTTTATGAAAAAATATGAAATAACATGTGTGTATGTTTGTATTTAAGAATGTATGTATGTGGTTATGAAATTATGGTTAAAAAGTTTATAAGGTATGAAAACATGGATGTTTAACTTAGTTGAGATTGTTTGAAATAACATGTGTGTATGTATGAATATAAGAATGTATGTATTTGTTATGTTAATTTTAAAATTAGGGATTTTATGTTAATTTGTAGATAATATTTTAAAATTAGGGATTTTGTCCATGGGTGTTTAAGTTAGTTTAGATGAAGTATTATATGTGTATGTATGTATTTAGTGTGTTAATATGGTTATGAATGTATGTATTTTGCCTAATTTTGTGTTTTCCCTAATTTAAAATGAGATGAATGTATGTATTTTGCCTAATTTTGTTTTTATATGGTTATGAACATGGGTGTTTAGGTTAGTTGAGATGAAGTATTATGTGTGTATGTATGTATTTAAGAATGTATGTATTTAGTGTGTTAATATGGTTATGACTGTATGTATTTTGGCTAATTTTGTGTTTTGCCTAATTTAAAATGAGATGAATGTATGTATTTTGCCTAATTTTGTTTTTATATGGTTATGAACATGGGTGTTTTAAGTTAGTTGAGATGAAGTATTATGTGTGCATGTATGTATTAAAGAATGTATGTATTTAGTGCGTTAATTTTGTGTTAATTTGTAGTTATTTGGGGTTTTGAAGTTTATATTGTTTTGAAATCATGGATGTTGAACTTAGTTGAGTTGAAATAACATGTGTGTATGTATAAATATAAGAATGTATGTATTTGGAATATTAATTATGTGTTAATATGTATGTATTTGTTTGAATTAGGTTTAGCAAGTTTTATGGTTATGAAAAAATGGATATTTAAGATGTATATGTGTATTTATGTATGGATGTATATGTAACGCCCCGAAATTTCGCGAAACAAGCCACTTAATAATAATGGGCTTTTAAGGGTTAATTTAAGAAATAAAGGGGTAATTAGTGGGCTATGGATAAAATTAGTCTTAATGGGCTAGGCTTAATGGGTTTAAGGGCCCTAATCAGCCCTTAAACATGCATGAACAGCTCCATCTTCACCATTTCAAACCCTAGCCACCAAATTCGTAGAGAGAGAAAGTAGAGAGAGAAAGTGAAGAAATTCAAGATTTAGAGCTTGAAGGTTTGAAGGATTGAAGTTCTGGTGGATTTGAGCATCAAAACACAAGGAAAGAGCAACAAAACAAGGTAAGAATCGACCTCTAAGGCCCTCTGTAGATCAAACCCGGATTCTAGGGTTTTGGGGTTTTGAAAAGTTTAAAGAAACACATAAAGGTCGAATTTTTACGTATGAAAACGTGTAAAAAACTTAGATTTGAGTTCATGGAAGGTAAACTAAGGATTGGACGTAAAAAGTTAAGATTTTGGGTTAAAAACGGGCTGGATCTGAGTTTTTGTTTATCCAGCGAAACTGGGCCCCGATCCAGCGAATTTAAGTATTCATCCAGCGAAACTGCACATTAGTTCAGCGAGACTAGGAGAAGTTCCAGGGAAACTACAGTTTCGCTGGGGCGAAACTATAGTTTCGCCGGTAATCTCGCTAAGACCTAGACTGACCTATAGACTTCGCAAGAATAGGGAATTCCAACGAAAGTTGGGCGCTCAAGGCAGCGAATCTGTCTAGCGAAACTAGCAGAAGTGCTGCCCAGCGAAACTGCAAGCGAAACTGTAGTTTCGCTGTAGCGAAACTATGGGCGAAACTATGAAGAAAATGACGTTTTTGCATGTTAACTTTCGTGCAGCTAGAGCATTCAGGCTATAGCCTAAGTGACTTAGAATTTAAGCTACTTGGACGAGTTAGGTGAGTTCTAGATCCCCTATTTTATACATGATTTAAATGTTTTGGGCGGTATGCATACTAAGATACATACTTTTATGATCAGTTCTTTTAAAGTAAAGCTTTACATACTATCTTATATGAGAAATGGGTGTTATAATGAATTGATAGTGTGTTTTTCCTTATCGAGATATAACCTTGTAGTGATGAATTGCCTTCGAGATGTGTTGTGTTATATATATATATATATAACTTAAATAAGAAAGTGAAACGTAAAGAAAGGTTATGTGGCCCATAACGTGTACCTGGATAAAGTAAAGTCTTGCAAGTAAAGTCCTGCAGGCAAGGGATAAAGTAAAGACTTGCAAGCAATGGCTAAAGGAGGGTTGCATTTGTTGTGCCCTCACCCGGATAAAGTAATGCTCGAACAGGCAGGTCTGTAAGCCCTGAATTGGCATGACAATAATGGCCCGATCGAGTACGACTGTAAGCCCTTAATTGGCGTGTCGGTAAAGTCCTAGGCGAGCCTAGGCACCGATAGTGACAGAGAATTGACGGATAAAGAAGAGTAATAAATAACAAGAAATGAAAAGTAATGATAAAGTATCGATAAAGTGATAGCCTGTATGTATTGATGTGTGATAGATGAGAATTATTTTCAATGATAAAGCTAATGTCTCTTACAAAAGTTATTTAGCAAAGTAAACCTAGAATTCACTCAGCGAAGCTGACTTTGTATGCATATCAGTTGACAGGTAAGAGTTAGAGCTACGGAATAGAGGCATGGAACTGAAGCTTCTTGGCACTAGAAGACTGGCATCCCTGATGAAGAAAAGATTAAGAGGACTCTAAATAGATTTTTAGAATTAAAGACAATGTTTATATTTCATTTGTAATGGATTGAAATTTACATTATTATCCGCTGCAATATATATTTATACACATATGAGTAAATGACTGTTTTAAATCGATGTTTTGCTGTGAATGACCAACTGTGAGGCTTCCCTGAGAAAGGTGGGCCTTACAGTATATGTGTATGTGTATATGTATGTTGAATTGTGATTAAAATGGATATATATGCGTATTTATGTATGGATGTATATGTGTATGTGTGTATGTATGTTAAATTGTGATTAAAATGGATGTATATGTGTATTTATGTATGGATGTATATGTGTATTTGTGTATGGATGTATATGTGTATTTGTGTATGGATGTATATGTGTATTTGTGTATGGATGTATATGTGTATCTGTATATGTGGGTATTTGTGTTTGTATTTCCCTAGTTTTAAATGTGTTAAGATAATTAATAGTAGAATGGATGTATTTGTGTATGGATATCCATATATGTGTATGTGTGTATGTATGTTAAATTAAGATTAAAATGAATGTTAAATTGTAATTAAAATGGATGTATATGTGTATTTATGTATGGATGTATATGTGTATTTGTGTTTGTATTTCCCTAGTTTTAAATGTGTTAAGATAATTAATATTTGTTTGTAGACACAATTATAACGATTGATAAGACTTGGACTACTTTAGAAAATAAATTTTCTAAAGAATATCTGATTGGTCTTAAAGCATTCATGGAAAGGTGTAAGAATTATACGAATGGCCAAAATAAAGCTCGATGTCCGTGTAATAATTGCAATAACAGTTATTGGTTCCCTCTTCCAACAATAGAGCGCCATATACATAATAATGGTTTTTGCCGATTTTACAAAACGTGGACGCATCATGGTGAATCATATGTTCCGTGACCGGTAGTTCCAGTCATACCTCAAACGACAGACCCAATACATGATTTTATTAACGATGTTCGTCAGGAGAATGTCCCACAAGAGGACAACACATACGACGACGACGAGCGAATGAAGACAACAGATACACCGAGTGATACAAATGATGAACTTGCTGAATTATTGAAACTTGCCGACACCAAACTATACCCTGGTTGTGACGGGATGTCTGCATTGGATTTCTTGGCAAAACTGAGTCACATGAAGGCCATCAATAAATGGACCGATACATCGTTTGACCAATTATTAGAATTTTTGAAAACTACATTTCCGCTTGCTAAAATCCCACCGTCAAACTATGAAGCGAAGAAGATAATGAAGAAAGTTGGGTTAGGATATGAATCGATCCACATTTTTAAGAACGACTGTTGTTTATTTTGGGGGAAGGATAACAAAGATTTACAAAAATGTCCAATATGTTATGAAAGTAGATGGAAGGACGCAAACACTAAGGGGAAGAAAGTTGCCAACAAGATTATGCGTTACTTTCCATTAATTCCTAGATTAAAGCGTATTTATAGCTCAAGACACACTGCAAAGCATATGACATGGCATGCTTCTGGACGTTGCACGGAAGATGGTAAGTTACGTCACCCGGTGGATGGTACATCATGGAAAGAATTCGATTTAATGTATCCTGATTTTGCCAAAGAACCTAGAAATGTTAGATTAGGGTTGGCTGCTGATGGCTTCAATCCATTTGAGAACATGAGTACATCGTATAGCATGTGGCCGGTAATATTGACAACATACAATACGCCGCCATGGTTATGTATGAAAGAGTCTTCATTCATGCTGACGTTATTAATCCCTGGCCCTAAATCACCTGGGAAGGACATTGATGTTTTTTAAGACCATTGGTTGATGAATTGAAAAGTCTTTGGTCGGACGGAGTCGTGACAAAAGATGCGGTTACAAACACTTTCTTCACATTGCGTGCAATGCTTTTATGGACTATCAATGATTTCCCTGCTCGTAGTAGCTTGTCTGGTTGGAGTGGGCAAGGTTACTTTGCATGCCCAACATGTAAGGAAGACACTCCATCTGTTCATGTATTGGGAAAAACTGCTTATGTTGGGCATAGAATATGGTTACCAACGAATCATAAATGGAGGGAGGACAAGTCATTCAATGGTAAGAACGAGACTAGACGTCCTCCTAACAGGAAAACAAATGATCAGATTTTGGAACAACTTAATAAATTGCCGCCCCGTATTTCTGGGAAACATGTTCAGTTTGGTGGTAAGAAGAGAAAACGTGATTCCGATGTAGAATTGAATTGGACCAAGCGTTCTATTTTCTTCGAGCTTGAATATTGGTCTTCAATTCAACTAAAACATAATTTGGATGTTATGCATATCGAAAAGAATGTGTGCGAGAGTTTGTTGAATACGTTGATGATGAACAAGGAAAAATCCAAAGACACTAATAAGGCAAGAATGGTGTTAGAACAATGGAACATTCGACGTGACTTGTGGCTTGTAGATAACGGTCGCGGTAAGCTCTCAAAGCCTCATCCCAAGTTCTCTTTCTCAAACGCCGAAAGGAGTCTTTTTTGTCAATTCATTAAGGAAGTAAAACTACCTGATGGCTTTGGCTCTAACTTTAAACATAAGGTAACCGATAATGATACCCAAATAACGGGGATGAAATCACATGATCATCATATAATGATGCAACGGTTGCTTCCGATTGGTGCTCAAGCGTACTTGGATAAAAACATTTCAACACCAATAATTGAGATGTGCTTATTCTTTAAGCAACTTTGTGCTCGGAACTTGATGTCATCTGACACGCAAGATGCTGAGGAGAAGTTGATTAAAATTTTGTGTTCTTTCGAGCAAATATTTCCTCCGTTATTTTTTGACATAATGATTCATTTGGTTATGCATTTACCTGAGGAGGCCATTCAAGGTGGGCCAGTTTATATGAGGTGGATGTATCCATTTGAAAGATACATGAAAAAGCTGAAAAATCATGTTAGAAAAAAGGCTAGGCCCAAAGGTTCCATTGCGGAGGGGTATGTCGCAGATGAAGCCTTAACTTTCTGTTCAAGGTATATTGACGGTGTACCGACGAGATTTAATCGGCCGGACAGAAACGAAGACGCCCCAGTTTCCACACGTGAGTTTTATGTCTTCCAATCGCTATGCATACCTATCAGCAAGGGGGTTGATAAAAAAATGGATGGTGTGCTTTGGGTAAATCTAAATTGGTTTGTCCTTAACAACAGCTCCGAGATCGAAGAATACAAAGAGTAAGTATTTTCTATTTCAGGTTGTGTTTTCGTAAGTTATCTTTATAGTGATTATTATTAACGCAAGTAACATTATTTATAGTGAATTTATTACTCAAATGCGCATGGAACTGACTTGGAAGCAAATTTTCCTAACTGGTTTAAACAGAAGGTAAACTCATTTGTGTATAAAACCGATTATACAAACTAATATCATGTAATTTTCTCTTATTTCAAATAGTATCATAATCATTGTAATTTTCTCTTATTTAAAATAGATCAACCGTCGGCGAGTAAATGAATCTAGTGTTAGTCCTCAGTTATTTGCTTTAGCAAATGGACCACAACATGCAAACTCTTACACCACTTGTATAGTTAACGGTGTGAGATTTGTAGTTCATAGCCGAGACGTACGCCATACAACTCAAAATAGTGGCATCTCAACAACTGGTCAAGATGGAACAAAGTATTACGGTTTGTTGGAAGAGATTCTGGAGCTAGGCTATCTAGACCGTTGTAAGGTTGTGTTGTTTCGATGTAAATGGTTTAAAACTAATAACAACAAACTTTGTGTCATTAAGAATAACATAACCAGTATTTCTACCCAAACTGAATGGTTTACAAATGACCAATACATTCTTGCAACACAAGCAGAGCAAGTTTTTTATCTTGACGAACCGTCTAAAGCCAGTCAAAGAGTTCAATCAATCAGACGTTGGAAGGTCGTCCAAGAGGTGAATCATCGGAAGATTTGGGACCAGATATTATAATAGGAAATAATGAAGCAGATTTAATTCATGGCAGCACTTCATCTGAGCTTTTGTTGTCTGCTGACTTAGATAATTTAACTTATGATGGTATGAGTAGAGATGAAGCTACAGAAGTCGATGTTTCCCTTGAGCATGTCAATGTAGAGGACGAGACATATGAAGATACGGATGAGGGTGAAGACGACGATGCAGACCAAGCTGTTAGCGTTTCTGATAATTCAGATGATGAATTAGACGAATTTAATAATGATTGTGGAGAAGATTCTTATCACACCGATGAATCCGATTGATTGTAATTTTTAATTTTAACCGAATCATTTATTATGTTTGATCTATTATGTTTATTGAATTGTTTTTTTCAATTGTGTGTTTAGCTAATGATTCAATTGCGGTATATTTGTACACTTATATAATCTTTTTTTACAGATGGCAGACGTGGCCCGAGGTCACGGTGGGGATACCTATGGTCGTGGTCCACCTGGTGGTGGTCCTCCCGATGATGATCGATCGTGGCAGCCGTCACGACAGTGCGAGGTCAGTGATGACTCCGGCAGCGGCAGCGGACGAGGTATGACGAATTTTTTATACTATTGTCTTTTAAAATGAAAATATATAATTTACATAGAATTTTTATACTATTATCAATTTGCAGGACAAGGCAAGCGTGGAAAGACCACACTTCAAGGTATGCGAAAGAGAAATCCACAAGGAAATTTGCTCACAATTGAATTTGAGCAGGTACGCATGACACCTACAAACCTCAGGCGACCTTTGCTTCACTGGTTGGCACAATCGTTGACAAATTTCCTCAAAACTACAAGAGCTGGAGAAAGATACCTGCAGAGTTGAAGGCGACTATCTGGCCTGACTTACAGGTTAAGTTTTTGATAATTAAATTCAGTGATTAAATATATATACACTAAGCTATTTGTTTTCATAATTTGCAGATGTATTTTGATATGACTCCCCACGAAGGCCTGAGGGCAGGTATTGAGAAATATGCTGCAAACCGGTATAAAGATCACAAATATCGGTTCAAGCAAAAGCATTTTAGCAAAATAGGTGGGGAGGACAGGGTTGATATTTCTGATGTTGTGCCACCTGATATGCAAGAATCTGAATGGAAAGGCTATGTGGATTACTACACTTCTCCTGAAGTCAAGGCTCGATCTGCAACTAACAAGTCCAACAAAGGGAAGCAGACGATCAAGGGACATGGCGGCCGGACATCTTTAGCCCAATGTCGTTATATGTTTGTAAGTTGTTTTAATCTAATGTGTTTATAACTTGTTTTATATGTTTGTAAGTTACTTTTATATTATTATATAACTATAAAATGTGTTTACAGCGGGAAGATGGTTCTGATGAATCTGGGAGTGCCATATTAGCATATCGTCGCTTCTATACCGATTCAAGCGGTAATTTCTATCAACCTGAACCCGCTGCATACTATGTAAGTAATGTACACGTCTTACAATTTTATAAAAATAAAGTAATATATAACATCACCATATATATAACATTGTTTATTTTTTTTGTAAACTATAAAGGAGCAAATGGTCACGCTTTAACAACAACATCCAGAAATGTCAGAGAAACAGATCATGCGCCAGGTGTTGGGGGAGCGGCCGGGTGGGAACGTGGCATCGGTCCAATACCGAGCGTGCCTTCACAACCCCCACCTCCACCTCATAGAACAGATCAGCGGATGTTCTCACAATCTGAGGTTGAGGAGATGATAGCAGCGAGACTGGCCAGTGAGCAAGAACAATGGCAGCCACATATGATGGCTAATATGATGGCACAAATGCAAAGTCAAATCCAAAGCCAAGTCCAGAGCGCGTTGAGGAGAAGTGGTCATTCTCAAGAAGATGAAGAAGATGAAGAAGATGATGAAGGTGGGTCGTCATAGGATGGTTTGATGGTTCTGATAGTGTTTGGGATTGTTATGAATATTTTCAGTTTGATGTTTGCTATGAATATTTTCAAACATTTGTTTGTATGATAATATTTTGTTTATATGCTATGTTTTGCGAATGGTTTGATGGTTTTGATAGTGTTTAGTGATTTTGAACAACAGGTTTGGTACCCAGAAAAATCTGGGTGGATTGCTGCAAATGCAGCAAAATTATTTAAAAAAAGGTTCTTTTTTTCGGCGATGTTTCGTCGCAAAAAACAGTAAACCATAAGGAAAGATTACGTCGCAAACTGAGAAATATTTACCATCCGAAAAGAGGTAACAGTTTCGTCGCAAAAGACATCGTCGCAAAAAGAATTTCACTTTTTTTAAAATAAGTGGACCCCACAAAAAAATCGTCGCAAATGTCGCAAATGTCGTCGCAAATAACATTTTGCGACCACTCTTTTACGGCGACTTTTTTGCGACCAAATTTTCGTCGCAAATGACATATTGCGACGAAATTGGGGCATTTTGCGACGATATTTATCGCCGCAAAAAATGTATTTTCTTGTAGTGTATGTACTCGTTGGATAAACACGTACGTCTTGGTCAATTATATAGTGTTTATCCAACAAATTAAGGATGCAACGATTTGATATTTGTAATTGCACAATATATAAACAAGGACTGAGGACATAGGACGCAAGGATGCAACGATTTATTTAATAATTGTTAATTGTTAATGACATTTACACCAATTTGATATTTTTTGTATTCAACATTTTCAAAAATATTAAATAAACTTGTCAAAACTAATCTGACAATTAAAGTACAGAAATTCGATTGATTTATAATTTCGCGAGAAAAAATGGGCCATTTTAATCTATTTTTCTAAATAGAATACACAAATACATATACATCATTTACATATTGCTATTTCACCTAAGGACGCGTGCGTTTTTACATCAAACATAGAGTGAATTTTTGTTTTTCTCCGTAGTTTGGTAATATTTGTAACTAGGTTAGATACTCGTGTATTAGACGGTTTGAAATAAAAAATATAATAGATTATATTTATGTATATAATCTAATATATATTATAGATAACAAATCAATTAAATTATTATTTATTATTAGTATATATAACGAACATATTTGTGTTATAAACAATAAAGTGGATAAACATGCTAAAGTTTGATCAGAGAACCAGCACGTCTGTGTTCCCTTTGCCTTTGATATATTTGGCTCCGTAGCGCCAGAAGCTATCAACTTTTTGACCAGGGTCCAACGGGTCATAGACAACCATTGCTCAACCCCGGGGAGGCAAGGATTTGTTTTTGGAAGGTTAGGATTTGTAATTCAGAAAGGGGTGGCGGCGTAGCTTGTTGCCCGTCTACCTTCTATTTTGATGTAACTTGACAAATATATTTTGCTAAAAAATTCAAGTTGAATTGAAAAAAAAATATGATAAATATAGTAACCCCATTTAAAAAAAATAATAATAATATAAAAAAAGATTTTATTATTCAAAAATATTTTTATAGTATTATAATTTTAACAATGATTAGCTACAAATTAATTTGTATTTTAGTAATAATTAAGTCACATTAAAGTTTTTTATAATATAGTATTACATAAGCATTTATTAAGAAAACTTTTTTGAAATTAAGATTCTTACTAAAAATAATAAATGTATTGTGGTAAGCATACATGGACAATCCTAGCCGGAGCCTAGGTGTAGATGATGTGAATGTACTAAAAGATAGCCATGTGGCGATAGATTTTTTATTTTATTAGTATAAATTTTCATCCAAAAAGATTTTTTTTACATATGACTCCCTAAGGTTTCAAAAAAGTTGTCCTTTTCATAAAAAAAATGAACTCCGTTAATTTAAATTGTTAAACATATAAATTGATAAATTTACTCTTTAAACTACAAAACAAAACATTCTATTACATAACAATAACCGAGTAAAAATAAGTCACGATATAAAGGAGATGGCAACCAAAGGAGATGACAACCAAAGGTGATGGTCACTATTATACAACCTCTTCGCAATGGTTTCCCCATCGCCACCAAACAAGGTCCATCATCCTTCCCCGCTGATGAAGCCGACAATTATGCTATTCAATCATGATGAAAGGTTAGACGATAGAAAGATGAAATGACCGATTTAAGTTTCATGAATAGAACAATAACATGTGAAAGAAATTTTAACAACAATACGTTAACATAAATTAGAATTTTGTCTTCGTATGTAAGTTTACATAATTACCTCTTTTAATGATAAAATGTTTAACATTTTAAATTAATAAAGTTCATTTTTTGGATGAAAGCGGTAATTTTCTAAAACCTTAGGGAGCCAGATGAAAAAAAAACTTTTTTTGGAAGAAAATGGTAAATATGACCAAATCACAGAAAGAAAAATGACAATCCACTCTAAAAAATATGACAATTATTTGGATCGATATATAGCTTAAACTTGACTTTTTAATATTTAAAAGTCTACTAAAAATAGTGAAGCATTTATGGTTTTAAATTTGGAAAAGATTTAACTACAAAATCTTGAAAACTAAAAATGTAAGAAGAATTGAGATTTTGACACGTGTTTTCTTATTAAAATTAGGTTGAAGGCAAAATTAATAATGTTTTCATTTTCAATCACATTTTTTTTAAGTGCTCGTAAATTTTACAATGATATTATTTTTTTCCAAAATTACACTATAAGAACGAGCATTTTTAAAATCATTAAAACGCATATACTGTTGATGTAAAAATACAAAGTTTTTTTCACGTTTTTAACTCTTTGTGTAATTTTTTCAGTTCATTGGGGTAATCTTCTAAAATTGAAAAGGCTTACTCAATTATCTAATGAGGATTACACAATGAACTAGAAACATGTATTTATTTATTTATTTTTTACATTTTTCAGTACTGTGTTATTCAAAAATCATTATTCTAAAAAAATAATAATAACATAATAGTCAACATTAGACATAATGTATAACATAATGATAATCACTAGACTCGATGACTAACAACAGACATAATAAGCTGCTTGACGAGTATTACATAATGACCTGATCAAGATTACACAATGAACAGGAAAACATAAAAAAATATTACATTTTCAGCATTATGTTATTTAAAAATTATTATTTCAGAAAGACACAATATAAACATAATGATCAACATTACACATAATAACATAATATTACATAATTATCTGACAAATATTACACAATGAGCTAAAATAATGTGAAAAAAACTTTGGTTTTTATGTATCAACATTATATGCGTTTTTAAATATAAAAAAACGCTTATTTTTATAGTGTAATTTAAAAAAATAATAATTTAGTGTGTAAAAGTTACTAGCGTTTAAAAAATATGAAACTTGAAAATGTGGCTAAGGCTAAAATACCATTGGTCTATCATTTAAGGTTTCAATTATTTATCATTATGATACCAAATTTTCTTAGCACTTGAATCGAAAATACATAATAATCATTCTTATCATTTTCAGGTTTTCCCTCTTTTTAAAATAACTTCACCCTTTAATTTTGCTATAAAAGTTTAGTTTTAATAATTTTAATGCAAGTTTAATGCGTTCGGTTTCTTTTTTTATAACTTTTAGACTTCACCCCTCATACTCATATATAATTTATGCTTTAAGCAATGTGTTGGGTTCAAATACAAAGTGAACATTATGTAAAAAGTGTGAGAAGCAATCGGTGAGTGACATGTGGCATATTTTTAAAAATAGAAGGAGGGTATTTTAGGAAGTCTAATTTATTGAACCCAAGACTTCAACAAAATTCTATTGAAGATTGCTTACATCTAATTTATTTGAACACAAGCCTTCAGCAAAATTCTTAATTTATCGATTCAAACGGTTGACGTTTCATCTTACATCAATTTCAATCGTTGAAGATTCAAACGATCGAATTCATCTGTTGAAGATTGCTTTATGTTGTTTCTGTTGAAGATCGTTGAGTTATGTTGATCTATTTGATTTCATCAGTTTGGTAATATGAAGACGATTATATACTGTAATTGAAATAGTATGTTAATAATTTTGTCGTTTAGATCATCATTGTGTCTATACTGTCTGATTTCTGTGAATTCTTTTATTGATTGACATCATCATTGTGTCATATGTATCATCATTGTGTCATAGGTATCATCATTGTGTCTTTTTGTTCGTCATGTGTCTTTTGTATTGTCATTGTGTCTGAATAAAACAATTATTATGTCTATACTGTTAGATTACTCTGGACATTATCAATATGTTGTTGAACATATTTTTTGTTGAACATATTTTATAAATATCAGGTGAGTCTCTATATGTTGTGTTTTTTATGTTGTGTTTGTTATATGAATTTTGTTATTGATTGACATCATATTGTGTCTTAGATATCATCATTGTGTCTTTTTGCTCGTCATTGTGTCTTTTGTATTGTCATTGTGTCTGAATAAAACAATTATTGTTAATCAATTGGTTACGAACAAAGACGAGTTGTGTTTTTGCAGAGTTACCTGGAGGGAGCGAACGAAATCAAGCAAAATTCAGTGTACCTGTTAAGCAAAAGACAAAAGGTAGGCCGAAAAGAATGAAGTCAGCTCGTGAGTTAGCCGTCGAACAAGCAGGAAAAAAGTTAAGAAATTATGGGTTTTGCAAACAACCTGGTCACGTTATACGCAATTGCAGTTTATATCTTCAAAGCATTAAGGATAAACAAGTTTCAAACAGCTCAATAGTTGATTCTATGCCTATTCAAGAGTAGGATTCATTGTGTCATAAGATTTATTGTGTCATATACTCATTGTGTCATTATATTCATTGTGTCATAATACTCATTGTGTCATGTTTGAAGAGTTTTGTTTACGTTTGAATTGGACGATAAAAACAAGTTACCAAAATACTATTGTGTAATGTAAAGCAACATATAACAACAAATATTAACATGCCAACACATAGTAAAATATAATAACATGCCAACATACCAAATTACTATTGTTTCAAATTACCATTGTGTCAAACTACGATTGTGTTAAAATACCATTGTTTCAAACAACCATTGTGTCAAACAACTATTATGTCAAACAACCATTGTGTCAAATAATAATTGTGTCAAACAACCATTGTGTCAAACAACCATTGTGTCAAACAACCATTGTGTCAAACAACCATTGTGTCAAATTACTTTTTTGCCCCTCCGTCTGTTAGCAGTTTCCCACTTATTTACATTTTTGCCACCGTGTTTTTTTGAACCATTGATCTATTTTAATGAGTTGATCCAATGGCCAGAATTACTTCTCACCCTTTTTAGGAAATATAGCCTTTGTAGCATATCCTCTCCCTTAAGCAATTTCATTTTCTAACAAAGTTAATGTTTTGTAGTAAAACTTTATTTAATCAATAAAATGTGCGGTTGAATTAGTTTACTATTTTGTCAACATTATATTTTGCTGAAAAAGGATTAGTTTTCAAAATCAAGTATTTTTGATATCGTATGGTATAACAATTGTGGTTATCCTTACGATATCGTAACAAACCAAACCGATTATGTGCTAAAAACACCATCGCCAGTATGGGTTTTATCTGAACTAGTTATGGTATTTGTTTATATGGCTTTCAACGAGTGAAACGATAACAACCAAACTCATACCCTTTGACACGAAAATTAATGACCAAACTCCTCACGCTAGGGAAAAACTAGTTAAGGAGAAGAAATTAGGGGAGGGAGCCCAGAACAGCATAAACCAGCCCAAAGACATTATTGGAGAAATGCCGAAAAACAGCAAGGTATATAAAGCCCATATATGATATATTGCCTAATGGCTAATGGAATGTGAACAATAAAGCCTTATCATTTACTTAAGAGAGTTGAGTTCGGTACACCAGTCAGGTTTTTTACCAGGAATTATGGATGCATATTTGACCACGACTTCATACGAAAACGATACCAATGAAAGGGTGAAAAAAACATGTCAAATAAGATATGGTTCGAGTCTATATCGGTCAATGTACTTGATGGCCCACGACAACCCACCATGGTAGACACTGGCTCCAGGTGCGGCGATATGATGTGTTTAGAATGGGTATTGGTAAATCTTAGTTTCATAACTTATTGTAAATGCCCTACACTTGGATTAATACCTATCAAGTATCTACCGTATAATTACTCATCAGGCATTGTTTATACCAGTTCGTTAAAAAATATATGTTTGAGATTTTCATGTACATTTTCTTTTATTACCACTAAAATTAAAATATGAGAGATTCTCAAGTAAAAATGGGCTATTTTAAGATATTTTTCTGAAACAGAACCTCCTAGTTTTGTCTTAAAACATAGATCACAAGAATGTCTCAAATCTCCAATAGTGAGCCCCATATATGATATGTTGCAACTTGCATGAGCATGAGCAATAACTTCTTAACAAATGGTAAATACCAATAAACAATTAACATATTTTTATTTTTTTTTACAAAAATTTATAAATAATTTTTTGCATACAATAATAACATTCTTTCTGTGTTGTCTAAAAAAAAATACTCAATAATTTTTTATACATAAAAACCAACATACTTTTGTGTTTTCTCATAAAAGTCCCTTAATTTTTTTTTTTGCATATAAAAACATAACATACGTTATATTTTCTTTACATAAAAATCCTTCGACAATTTACATATTTTCATCACTTTGCTTGTTAATTTTGAGCAAAATTGTTAAAAAAATCAAAACAACTTTTACACCGGTTGTTTCTTCACGTGCAATTTTTTCCACTACATGGTTCGTTTAACTTATGGGAGCTCAAGTTCGGATCGTTTAACTTATGAGAACTCGAGTTTTCTTAATGCCAAAGCTCTTGTTCGAATTAGTTTTAAAAATAGAGTTTCCAATGAGCTAGTAAACCTTTTCAATATGTTTATATATGTTTGTTGCATCATATATTGTTGAGGGATTTTAGTGAGAAAAAATAAAAGTACGTTGATTATTTATGTGCAAAAGATTGGTGAGAGACTTTTATGAAATAAAACAGAAAATATTTTGGTTTTTTATGTGCAAAAAATTATTCATACTTTTATAAGAAAAAATAAAAAGTTTGTTGATTTTTTACGATATTTTTCTTTTCTTAAAAACTAATATTCAACAATTAAAAAATGAAAATTTGTCATATTGGGCCTTACCCAAATAACAACTTAAATCCATGCTCAATCAGAGCAGCACATCAAGCGATACCAGTTTGGTAGAGGTGCACACAAAAACCTGGTCCCCGACCGACCCGAGGAACCAACCCGAGGAACCGACCCGAAACCGAACCGGTTTGGAATCGGTATTAGCCCAAACCGGTTCAAACCAAGAAAAACCCGCCGGTTTGGGACCAGTTTGGATATTTTTGACTGGAACCGATTTGGAACCGGTTTTGATCCAGCATGGTTCAAGAACCGGTCCAAAAAAACCAGGTTGGAACCGGTTTGACCCGTTAGAGAATTTTTTTTCCAAATGGTCATAGCCGTTGGAGGGTGTTTTTGACCGTTTTTTTTCAAAAAAATTTTAACCATTTTGCCCTTATATGATAGTATTGATCGATGTCGTGTGGTCGGTCAAAAAAATATATTAAAGAGTACCTAATCACCTTTAATAGCAAATGGTAAGCAGGGTGTCGAATCCACAGGGAATCACAGGAAAGTGCTAGTAACGATTAAACTAAAAGAATTAAACATTGAAAAAGGAAATTGCTTGATTAATTGGAATGTGAAATAATTAATTTAACGAAATAAAGTTTAAGTTTTTAACAATCTTGATTGAAAAGCAACCCACTTCAGGATTCAGGTTTGGCAAAGTTACAATCTTTCTTAAATGAAACCTAATGAGAACTGAGAAGCCATTAATGGTGACCTATACATGATATGATTTACGTGATAATTATGGATTAAAGTTTAAAGGACCTTATTCACACAATTACCAATTTGAATCATAAAACCCTAAGTCTAATAATTACTCACACAATGATTAAAGACAACCAAAGTTAAAGAATATCAAAATTAGGTTAAATCATAATTAAACGTTTAACGAATCAAATCATAAATTGAATCCAAAAGAACTTAAAAGGTTCAAGACTCAATCCCAATCTAGGTTACAAACTAAGAAAAACTAGAACTTGCACAAACCCGTCCCCCGAAGTGAATCACAATAGATTTAGCCTTGCATCTTCATCGATTCTTCAACAAAACGTAATTGATCATGTAATTCGGATGAAATCGACGTTCTTGATGTTAGAAGAGCTTGAGAATGATCCAAGGAAATTAATTTTCGTCCAAGATTGCAGTGTATGAAGTTCTTCTTCGAATTAGGGTTTTTCCCTTTTAAATCCCTTCAAAATAGGCTCAATCTTAACAAAAACCCGGACCCCGGCGTCGGTGGCGCCTCCTTCCTGTGCACACTTGATTTTCATGTGTAGTTTTTCGAGACCTTTCAGTTGATAGGTCATGGGCCCCGTAACTCCCTTCCTAGCTCAAGTTGTGCCCGTTTTAAGATATCATTGCCGTACAACTTCGATTTATCATATCTTGACTTCTCGAGCTCCAATTATCATCCCATTTCTTCCCATTTCTCCGTATTCTTCACGTTTAACCTACAACCACCAAATAATCCCAAAGTAACTCTATTTCTCATACATTTATACATAAAACCCGGAAATAAAGTCGTTAAAGGTTAAACTTTCACCAACCGATCAAATATAAATAGGTAGTGGGTGTAATGGTTTAGTCACAACACTCAAAAGCTCAAAAACGTGCTTAAAAACGCAAAAACGCAAAAACGCAAAAAACGCTCCCTCACTTTCTACTTTCTAGTTTCTACTCTCTTGAATTTTATAATATGGCTTCTGAAACATCCGTTCCAACTGGTGGATCTTCAAGTGCCGCTACCGTTGTAAGAATTCTACCAACAACGAAAAACCAAGAGATTTGATGCAACTACGACTTATGCGAAATGTCGAAGGGTCAAAATAAAGCTCAATGCAAGGCTTGTGGTTCGTTTTTCAAGTCAGATTCAAACTCGACTTTGAGAAACCATATGACTAAATGGTGCAAGTCTTTGAAAAGTACACCGAGTCAAGGCTAAACATCAATCGGAAACGATGGTGGTATATGGAACTTCAGCGTAGATATGGTTCGAGATAAAATAACAAAGTTTGTAATTCAAGAAGGATTACCGTTCGACCACTTCAACAACCCTCGGTTAACAAGATTGATTCAAGAAACTCTTCAACCGCGCTACACTCACGTAAGTCGCACCACTCTTAGACGTGATTGTTTAAAACTTTGGGAAACAAGCAAAAAATGATTTAAAGGATTCATTTGAAAATTTACAAACCGGTGTGAACTTAACTACCGATGTTTGGTCCGCCCCACACGGTTTACCAGAATCGTACCTTTGCGTCACCGCCCATTGGATAGATCCAAGTTCGTGACAAATGATAAAATGTACGATTACGTTTGAATTATTTGGATATCCGCATACCGGTGATAATCTATTTTAAATTTTAAACTTTGTAATCAAAACATATAAATTAGAAAATAAAATTTTCTCGATGTCATTTGATAACGCCTCGAGCAACTTATTCACCGTTGATAAATTAAATATAAAATATAAACCGGTTTGTGATGACGTATTTTTTCATTCAAGATGTGTTGCACATATTATTATATAGTTTTGCAAGATGATCTTGGCATTCCTGAAGTTGAAGATTTCAAAACGTCTTTCAAAAATATATTATGTGACATTTTTAAAACTAGTAGAAAGAGATATGTTAATTATAGAAAAATATGTCACGATACGAATTCCATTTAATTAGGACCAAATTGGGATGTCCCGACTAGATGGAATTCAACTTGGAAAATATTTAATAGTGTTTTACGACAAAAAAACGCTTTATATTTTTCATGATGGTCTTACGATGCGGGGTCGGGTTGTTTCGTTTCCGTTGGGTTAGGAATATATTCAAGAAATAACTCAATTTTTAAAGGTTTTTAAAAACGCAACTACAAAATTGTTGGGGGTTAATTATCCGACAAGTTGTCTAACACTTAATAAAGTGTATTTAATGACACATAAATTAAATGATTTTGAGGAAAGAAACGAAAGGTTTTCAGCAATGGTAGCGCTGATGAAAGCAAAATTTAAAAAATATTTCACCGAACTACCCCCCCCCCCCCCGTTTTTACGTGATCCGCCGCACAAAACCCGTGCTTAAATGTTTCGGGGATAGAAACTTTAATTGATGAAATAACTTATGATTTAGATTTACATGAACAAAATCTATTTTTTTGCAGTTAATGCAAAACAACAATTTAATGATTATCTTAAAAAATTATTTAATGTTTATCTTGATAAATATGGTATAACATCAAACATCCACCGGTCATCGACCGTGGAATCGAGTTCGTCGAGCTCAAGTAGAGACCCGATGCTTAATTTATATAATACTTTGAGAAATGAAAACAGTAAACAGTAAAGGGGTAACACCCCAAGTAGCGAACTCGGGAGGTATACCGGAACCGATTTTTCTATCTACTATGACCCCCGAGGAATTTTATCGTTTGATATTCTGACATGGTGGAAAGAAAAGGAATCACAATTTCCAGTCCTAGCTGCTATGGCCCGTGATTTACTAACCGTCCAAGCTTTCACGATAGCTTCGGAGTCTGCATTTTCTGTTAGTGGCAGGGTTTTATCGATAAGAAAAACAAGGCTAACTTCAACGGCGGTAGAGATGTGTATTTGTTTAAAAGACCACTTAGATGCGGCCGAATGAAGACAAAATAAATCAAACCTTGAATAAGAAATACCAATTAAGAAGAAATACACGAACACGAAGTACAAACCACACGATCGTCACCTCTCTCCGACGAAGAACTCGCTTATGATTTGTCTCAACGCATTGGTACACAAACCAACGAATACGATTAAATTAAAAAAACTTGTATTTGCAACATGTACCTTTTGTTTGTTTAGTTTAATTTTAATGTAAATTTTAATGTTTATTTTTCGCAACGATTAAAGTGTTTAGTTTTAAGTTTATTTTTAATGCAATTTTAAAAAAACACCACTCAATAAAAATATATTTGTAGTTGTTTTAATTAATCTACTTTACTATTGTTTTAATAAATCTACTGTACTAATTTATAATTAATCTACTTTACTAATTTTTAATTAACTTGTATAATTTAAATAGTATTAAAATTAAAAAAATAAAAAAAAATCGGTTTTTCCAAACCGGTTCTAGGACCCGACCCGGTTTGGTTCGGACCCGGATCGGTTTCAACCGGGTTGGTTTTTCCCCTCTCAAAACCGGTTCCAACCCGAACCGGTTCTTGGTCAAAAACCGGTCTCATTCGCATTGACCTGGAACCGGTCCGGTTCGGACCCGAACCGGTTCCAAGAAAAAACCGGTTTGTGCACCTCTACCAGTTGGGGTGAACCACTAGCTACAAAATATGTTAAAAAACAAGCCAAGCAGATCTGGTATTGTTTTCCTTTAGAAACCGGTTTCTAAACTGATCCAGATTGGGTCAACCGGTTTTGACTAGGATGACTCAATCCAGTCCAGTTTCAAAACCAAACCATTTGGACCCAAAATCAGTTTTATACTTTTATGCATCTGTATACTCAGCTCGAGTGTTACTGGAGAAGATTCAAGACTTGGTCAAGGTCGAGTAGAATAACTTTAAAATATGTTATTAGATAAGATCAATGTTTTTGAAACCGGATTAAACAGTGAACCGGAGCCTTACTGGTTCACTGTTCGGATCGGTTCGACCGATCGGACCAGTTATGAGAACGGGGTAAAATTATAATCATTTTAATGAATATATGTAAAATAAACTGAAAATTTTAAAATATATTTAGAAAAAACAATCCAACCAATCTGACCCCCAATTTCAACCGGGTCCAACAGCCGAATCAGGATAAACCGGCCGGTTCAATGCCTCCAAAACGAACTACACTTGATCGGATCAGTAGCCATGCCCCGGTCGTACCAGCCGGTCTGATCCGACCCTCACAGCACTGGATAAGATATAACCCATTTCAAGTATGCACTCAGGAAAATGCACCTTGAGGTGTCGTCTCATGTACTTATAGGTCAAAATTATGTTGATATGTAAAGACAACCAATGGACAATTATGAAAGGTTTAATTGCTAGAAAAGGTTTATATGTAAACATATAAAAACAAAACTTATTTACAGCATTATAAAAGTCGGTCCTAGTCGGCAATCAATCGAAGACTAATTGGAAATCGACCACCAACCTTGGCAATTTCACATAATTGGAGGGTTAATCAGTAATCAGTCCTAGTCGGAATAAATGGGTCAAAATTGGTAAATTTCTTTCAAACTCAGTCAAAATTGCCCAAATATCGGTCAAACTCAGTCAAATTTTGGTCAAAATTAGGAAAAAAATGTTAATGTTCGAATTTAATTATATATGTATGCATATACACATATATAAATTACATATAAAATTCCAATCCGATAAATCCTGATTAATCCTAGGCGGTACCCCATTGCCCGACGAGCTCCTAGCGATTTTTACAACCATGGTTATTTGGTTGTACATAGAACATGTACGTCCATGGTGCCTTCGCCTATAGCCTTGGCAACTAAGACTTAAAACGCCTCGTGTTTTTCTAAACCAAGATATGCATGCAAGATGGATCCTGGCCCGAATAGCATAAAAACAAATATTACACAAAATTATACATCTTTTAGCTATGAGTCAACTAGTCAACTAAGTTTGCAACGCAGCTCTAATAATTATCTTATAAGATATGAAAAGATTTATCTAAAAAGAACAATAAATATGGTTCCAGAGCCTTTTGTAATAAGCCATACATCAATTCTGGCTAATAACTTTTTTATTATAATTCTCATCCTCTGTCCTGCCTTTTAATAATATTGCAAAAGTACAATCTTCTAAAAATATTACATAAAAAAATTTGAACGGCAACCCTATACTACTCTTTAAACTTAAACCACTACTACCAGGTCTCAACCTGGGTTTACTAGAAGAGGCTTTGCCTCGTAACACCGGTCTACAACCAAGTTTAGATGTGTACTTATTTTCTCTATATTTATGAACCAAAATATGTAAATCCTTAGCAATGCTGGGATCAGGCGGATCAAGAAGGCCCACGAGTTACCCTCATTAGGACATAAAGAATGATCCTCGTCAGGCCGAAGATACCAAAATTTTACATCAAAAGATGAAAAGAATATAACTAATAAACGAGGAACCAAAATTTATTTTGAAGGCAAAGGACGAATGAACAAATCCACCAACCTGATTGTTTCTTTTGCTTGAACTGATCAGAGCCATGGTGAACCCATGGTGTTTGTGTTTGTGCCTCGGCCTGTCAGCCATCTCAAGATCTTCTTGATGTCAATCTTTAAGAAGTTGAAAACTCAGATTAAATTTGTATTATAACCTGCGATTTATGTAAGTTTTGAACTTTAGCATGCATTTCAAGCCACATGGGATATTCATGAAATAATATTCAGAACTCGGTGTGAAATACCATCAAATTTATCATATGGACAATGTGACATGATATTGTAACATGAAAGTGGGTCCCATTTTGTACCTTGTTCAGCTGATATATCGTTGCATCAGAACATGTGTCTGGGCCCCACATCTTTGTGGTGAAATCACACGAAACTCGAATTTGCAGAAACTCTACAATATTCACTCGACCTGTTTAAGAAAATATTCAGAGGTTAAAACTGATAAATGTGACACCTCTCCAAATCAAAAATAAATATTGAGAGAAAGCAAAACTTCTTGGGTTGGAGAACTAAACAGTTTGAGTTCTTATATTAGTATAAGAAAAGAAAGACTGCGAGCCGATGCAAGAGCACTACTAACTTCCATCAAAAACCATTATCAAACTACAAAGTGCCTATTCAAAACTTCCCTTTTAACTTGGATTTAAGTTATAGATGAATTATATAAAGCATATGAACCCTCCTCATAATGATATGTTTCATGTTACTCTCAAACGGACCACAATATAATTGATTGCATCCAAGACATCCGAAAAGATTCAAAACCATGCCAGAGGGATGGAGAATATACGTATCAAAGCAATTAGACAAATCAAAGAGATACTAGTACATTAAATCCAGCTAAGCAATACAAGAGGATCCAAAGAAAGAAGATGCAATACTAGTATGTAGCTTTCAGAACATATTAGAAAAGGTAGCTAAAATTATTGCATTTAGACAGTCACTGAAAGAGAGTAAAAGACATATAGGTCATATTTACACAACACAAGCACCTCCATCCCAATACAGCAGACACCCAGTAAAATTGAAAAAAAAATTATCAAGAGTATATCTAAGGGTCAAGGATCCTTCAGTTTAGCCCTCGAGATACTTAGCTGATTGTCATCAGATATCAAAGTTGGAATGACACTGTACTTCAAACCTGTTGGATGTTCATTTTTCTGCCTACAATATTCATATGAGTTAAATCCTCTATCAGTAAACTGCTAACTACATAATTTCATGTTCTCTAATGTTTATACTCGAAAAAGCCATATAACTTCGGTCATATTGTCATTCAATTTTCGGCCATGATATTTGTTTTTGGTTGGAAGTTATATTACTTGCATAAATTACACAAAATATTATTTAATATGCAATCATATGAAACATACCCCTGCACCAAAATCCCTTTTTTTAATGTTAATCACACACCCCAAACTCCCCATATTTTAAGTATTTACTGACCACAGCATCCTGAGGTGGGAAGATTGTATCTTGGCCATGCATAGAAAGTGTTCTCTTAACAACATTGTAAATGGGGAACACGGTGCATTCTAAGCACTAGACTAAATTTGAAAGCATAATATGCCAATGTCAACATAACAGCCTATCAACTCATATTCTTTTCTATAACGCTCTGAATTTTTTAAGTTGCAACTAGATTTACTCATAAGAATCACTTTCAAGCACAAAACTATAAATTGCAAACAGAAGATCACAACAATGTACCAAATAGACATATGCCATGTAAATAAATAATGTATACTTATGGCATGCATACCTGATAACGCCATGTATAGAGCTGTTTTACACAGTTGCACGCACTGGTGACTTCAACTGCTATGTCCAAAAGGAACATCAAAATGCCACATCAGCTACACAGCCACAGGGATCTCAATGTTTTTACTACATGGAGCATCTATTTGTGGGGCCCGCACGCCGGAAGCATCTTTCCTTATTTGAAAAGCTTCTTTGGGCATCCCAGCCTTTAAAAGGCGTGACACCAATGAATTTACAGTGACTGAATCTGGGGCACAACCAAGTATAAGCATCTTGTCAAAAAGTCTTATTGCTTCAACCATTCGCCCTTTCATACAATGCCCGATTATTAAAATGGTAAATGTTAGCTTATCAAGTTTGCATCTTTTCTCTTCCATTTCCTTGACAATCATATTAGCCTCGTCAACATTGCCTGCTTTGCAAAACCCATCAATCACAGGGTTGTAAATAAATGCTTTAGGCACAATATCACCTCTTTCATTCAATTGTCTTAAGAGGTCACGTGCCTCATTTAATCTACTTTCTTTACATAAAGTATGAATAAGAATCGAAAAGGTGTATATATTTGGATATAAGTTTCTTCTAATCATCTCATCCCAAACCTTTAAACCTAGGTTCAATTCTCCTACACGACAATGGCCATCAACGATAGACGTGAAAGTGATAACATCAGGTGCACAACCAAGATTAAGCATCTTCTCATACATATTTAGTACAGAACCAATATCGCCTATCTTTCCAAAACCATCAATTATGACATTAAAGGTGATGGTGTTAGGTCTAATTCCACGATCAATCATATCATTAAATAATACTAATGCCTCTTCCATTTCACCTAGTTTGCAGTAACCTGATATAACTGAAGTAAAGGTCACTACATCTGGTGAACATTCATCTACCATACAAACTTCGTTTAACAAATTACGTGCTTTTGTAATACTACCAGCACGACAAAATCCATTCAAAAGGGTATTATAGGTAACGGTATCAGGCAAACAATCAAAGCTCCTCATCTGATTGAAAAACCTGAAAGCCTTGTCAACCTCCTCAGCCCTACATAGACCTGAGATGACTATGTTAAAAGAACAGGCATCAGGAGAATACCTTCGTGATCTTAAAATAATGTTTTCAAAGAAAGCAACTGCCTCATCCACCTGGTTATTCTTTACCCACGAACTCAAAAGTTTGTTAATCACAAAATAATTGAGCACCCCATCCTTTTCTACACCGTGTTGAAAATGATCAATAATCATATCTTTGGCGACCTCAAACCTACGGGCATTCACAAATGATGTAACTACAAGGCCTAAAATCGAACTATCTGGCAATAAACCATCAATCCTCATTAAATCAATCACTTGTTTGGCTAAATCAAGAACACCCACTTGACAAAATGACCTCAAAAGAAAACTATAAGTATCAATGGAATGAACAAGATTTAACATATTCTTAGTATAATCTAAAAAACTAAAAGCCAATTTCGGGTTACCCCAATTACTGATCATATGTTCAATAACGCTAAAAGCAATAGGAGAACTCAAATTCTTGCGAAGATAATCAGAAACACAAACTCCTTTCACTGAGGACTTTCGTCGAACATATAATGTGCATACAACCTTAACAAACCAAACACACCCTTTCCCCTCAACTTGACCTTGAGATTTCGAAATCGATGAAATTCTAGAAACCCATTGAAGATTACACAATCGAAACGAATAGATTGGAAGAATATACGTTCTTGGGAAGTGACTCGATACCCTCATTGGCATTGTTCCTAATCTAATCTACTAATGGGCATGAAGACCACCGCAAAGACCGTCACATACCTTTAATCTACGATCAACAGATGCATCGATTGGGCATTGAATCAGGCATTTCAACCCCATCGGAGAGCATAACAAAGGGTTAGCAAGATTTGTGTGTGTGTGTGTGATGATGATGAATAGAGCCGACCAATCGAATCGACCATCACCGAAGGAAAACCCTCATCGGAAATTTGAAGATGAAATGAATCGAATGTTGTTTGCAGGTCGGCCGAGCTCAGGTGAAGGTGGTCCCAAGCAACCTCCGGAGGCTAGGTTCGGGAATCGGGAGGGGAGTATTGGGGTTGGGCTAAAACAGCCCAAATATGTGTTTATAGCGGTGTAGTTTTATAATTGGGCTTGCAATGGAAAAATGATCTATAGTGCACAAACCCGGTTCAGAATCCAAACACGGGTCGGGTCGTGGTCATCAACTTTCAAACCGGGGTTTGACCAGGTCTTTTCTTGGGTCCAACCCGAGTTTGTATTTTGTAATGTAACTAGACAAATTGAATTTTAATAATCCAAACTATTACGCATCGACCGGTAATAATCCATACTATTAATTTGGCTAGTAACATTATTAAGTTTCACCTTTTTTATAACAGTCTTAGAAACATAATTATCAAAGATTTTTTTTTTATTAATTTACATTTGATTTCACTTACAATAATGATTATGAACGGAACGAAGTATCAAAATCGGATGAAAAATAAATGCAAACCGAATGTGAATCTTCAATAATTATGCTATTGTGATTGCCATCGGCAATAAAATTGAAAGTTGGGATTGTCATAGGCCAAATAAATAGCAGAATTATTATCAGTCAATGAGGAAAAATGAGGATTATTAAAATCTAATTTGTCTTTTAAAAATATGATGGATTCATAGCAGGTTGAAACGAGTCAGATTCGGGTCGTGGATAACTCGGGTTGAAACTGGGTTGGGGTATGACGGGGAAAACCGAGTTGAATTAGGTTGGACCCAAGTTGAAGGGTGATAGGGTTGAACCTGGGTAGGGTCGGGGCCAAGTCACCAGGTCAAGTCAGGAAACCATGTTCAATGTGCATTTCTAGCCTACACCACCAAGTCCTTTGGGCTTTTCATTTGGTGGTCAAGAAGTCCATAGAATAGTTTGGTCCATAGTAAACACGGTGAAAACTGGTTTGTGGGAGAAACCCATTCTGTAAGAAAACTAATTCGGTTAGAAACCGGTTTGAGGAAGGAAGGAACCTCTGATGTGGTTTGTTTTGTTTTCGAGCCCGAAACAGGTAATAGAATTGATTTTAAAAAATGTATATTTTTGGAAAAAAAATGAAAATAACCATAAAAACATAATTGTAAGAATTACAATGTGAATAAAGCATTTTTAGTAAATTCGACGTTGGTGTTTATTCTTCATACGAACTATTATTGTCGGATGAAGCGACATCAATCGTAAGTGAGTTTCATCGATAGGGTAGAAGAGAATCTGGTTTCCACTATTCCTCATGCATTCATTCTTCGATTTATATTAATTCTTTGATAGTTGATTGGTGTTGTATATGATGTGTTGCTTCCAGGTGAATCTTTCAATAAATACACATATGTATGACCATCTTAAAGAGTTGTTCTTCTTACTAATAAGACCTTGCTACTAAAAGAAAATACATATTTTTGAAGTCATCGTAAAAGCTTCGACGTTTATCACAGGCAATAATGGCTGAGAGCTTAAACTGGGATTTGTTTTCTTTCCACGAAGCCAAGATATCAAACCACTCAAGTCATCTAGAGTCACAATGGATATAAAAATTGTTCCACTATACCTTGTGAGCTTGTCACTTGAGGTGTTATCCTATTGTCGTTTAGTGGTCTTACTTCTAAATGTATCATATACATTATGCAATTTTTTTTCCTATTTGAGCTACCGCCACTTGAATATGATGTCACTAACTCACGTATATTTGTGTTGGGTCCATACCTTATTAAATAAATATCACACTGAAAACTACGATGAAGAGAATGTTTTGTAATAGCTTCAGATTTGATAATCTTTCTATAGACTCAAATCAAAAGTTATTTTGATAATTATAATTTCAACCCCTCTAAAATTTAAGCACGAGTTTAAAGTTGTGGCACAAGTAAAAAAGGTGGTAATTCGAAAAGCATTTTTTAAAATTATTCTTTTGTAGTTATTAAATGTAATTCCTGAATTACTATTTACTAAGAGCATTCACATCCCATTCTTTATCTTTATCTATATAATTACACTAAAAATCACTACTTCTTCTCTCTCCTTTCAATTAAATAATACTTTTTATACCCTTATCATTACTTCTTTCTCTCTCATTCACTCACAACCACTTTAAAAAATATTAAAAAATTTATAAGGATTGTACAGTGATTCTTCAAATATACCAATCCACAATAACATTTTCTCTCTCCTTCACTCACAACCACTCAAAATCATTCCATATAATATACCAAACACACTCACATAAATATAAGGCATGGGTTGTGAATGCTCTAAAGAATTCATGGGTTAATAAACCCCTAACATTGTTGTCGTCAGGGCTTTGAAAACCTCAAGAAACTTAGTAATATTGTGAATAAAATCTCAATCCTCATCTTTCTGTGACAAAGCACTTTCAAACATTTCAAAAATCTAATTCCACCAGATAGGTACGTTCCAATTCGGACCTAAACAAATACAATTCACATCATTACATAATTTCCTATATACCAGGCCACCAATCAAGAGATCCGATTTACTTGAAGCAACCATCCCTATTATGGCCGTCTTTGCCACAAAAGTTGCAATGCTAAACCGCGTCACGAATGTTGTATTTGTCTTCTTTTCATGTCGACTTATTTATTGACAGGGTTTGGTCTTTCTTTTCTGGAACAAAAGCTTGGAAAGCAGAAGCTTTGGTTGCTGATCGCTTAGGTGTTAGCCACAGCCCTTTAGTTCATCATCAACAACTAAATGATAATCAGACCTCAGTGGAGGTATCAGTTGCATGACAAGGATTTGAGTATGTATGGTTCCAAATTTATCATCTAAACCCAATAAGAAGTCATAGTGTTTTTCTTTGTCCTTCTATTCTTCGAGTTTCTTCCTGATCCTGCAAGTACATCCATTATAGTCATATATGGGCATGAGAAACGCAAACTGAATCTCATCCTATAGCCAACGTAATTATGTACAGTATGCCGACACAGAGAGCCCTTCTTGTTTGATTGTAGTGATCATTTTAACTTATACTACCTAGGAGCATTGCCCTTTCTAAAATATTTTTCAGATCTTCCCATAATTCTTGAAACATTGTTGTATATTTCACACTTGCTCTAATCTCCTTTTCCATTACAGTGGTTATCCATCCTTTAATCATCGCATCACACCTCATCCAACCCATGTAGTCGTTTGATTCAGGTGTCGTTTCTTGATCTTCCCATTAATAAAACATACCTTGTTATTAGCTGTAATGTTCCGTATTTTTCATTTATTTTTATTTCAAATGTAATATTACTCTTTATTCCATCCTTGTAATGTCAACAATTGATCATAACGATGTTCAGGTGTGACTAGCTTTTATCAAAGTGAATAAATTATAGCGGAATAACACGTAGAAATATCATTAAATAAAACAACAACTTATGACATGCTTTATTCATAATATTCGAGGAATTACATCTATTACATAAGATTTCAAAATTTGATGCAATTCTAACTACTTTTAACTACAGCATGTCCTTCAAATACGGTGGAAATGAGCATCCACGTACACACTAAAGTCAACAATGTTGACTGTTAGGGTGACACAAACCCTTCCCACGATTTCTCCCCAGCCATTTATGGACATCAAAACTAAAGTCAAATGAGTTAGTCATTGATTCCTGAAAAAGCATACTCAATAAAGTCAACAAAGATGTTGATGAGAATCATAGGTTTATATATAACAAAATTATTTTGTTGATTTATTAGTTACAACCAAACCTGCACAAACATAATCATACTGTCACGAAATAATTCACAAAATCGAGTAATATTGCATCCTAACCCTCATTCGGTTAGATACAGGAAAATAGTAACAACCCTCATTCGGTTGATACTAATTCTCCTAAGTAGCGCTACTAATATTACCAGACGGTTCCTCATTTGAACTAATGGTTGTATCACAAATGACAGTAAGTAACTCAAGTAAATCAAATAATACATCAACCAAAAATCGTATGCTTTTCCCCCAAAACTTTACTGAATATCAAAACGGTTGGAAAATAGGGCTATGAACTCACCGTATCTTCCCACTTGAACCTAATAAAATAGTTCACAGTGTTAGATAATACTTCAATATTTTTCTGGTTTTCATTTAGAGTCTCTTGTAATTTTTATGGTATTTATTTCCCAATAGATTATTTATCATAAAGTCCACAAGATTACAAGAATTCATCATAAATAGATACTGGAGCTAATAAATTCTTATATTTTTGCAGTCGACTTTTAATATTTAATATAACAACATATAATTAAATCACAGTCCAAGTCCAAGGAGAATAGTTTCTATAATTTTTCACAATAATCCCAATATTCATCAAAATATTCATTGTTGTCCAATAATTCCTCATAAATTCATATAATTTCTTCCAATAGTCCAATAGCATCACATAATTTTTATAGAGTCCAACTATTAACAGATTATCTTCTGTGAATTTCCTAATGTTCCCAATAATAGTTAAAAATTGTTTCTGTTCATGAAAAATTCCAAGATTTTTACAGAAGGATTCTTATACAAAACCAAACATCATATATTTATTCCATAGTCCAAATCGTAATATAACAGTTTCTGTAATTTTCTCAATAATCATAATATTTAGAAAAATAGTTATACTATTCCATAAATCATTAAAATTATATATTATGCACTATATGTTGTAATATTCCGTCTATGATTTTATCCAAATTTATTATGTCCTTTAAGTATTTATTATGATTTATTTATTTCAGAACATATAAAAATTCGTATTTTAATCATAATAAGGTATAAAATTCTAAAATAATACCAGAGGCTTTTATACCTTAAAATAATCATTCTGAGATTTTATCAGAATTTTCTCGAATTTATTTATATTTTTGGGCATTTCTTCTATTTTCTATTCTATAATTTATATAAATCATTTTATTTTCAAAATTATATCAACATCTCCAGTTTATCATTTAAGTACAAAAACAATAATTATCCATGTTTATTCCCACATTGCTTTCATTAAACATTTTTTGATTTTTCTAATTTTTATGTTATAAGTTTTATAAAAATTCAAATATATTTTTATGAAATACAAGTTCCTGGATTTTGGAACCTTGTTACTCCAAATTTGTTGTTTCAAGTCTCCCAAATGGGTTTAGATGATTACACCCATTTATATATATATACATATCGATATGTATGTATATATATATGTTTTGTAACATATATGTAAACTAATGCATTTATCACCTTTGATGATGTGTTTGATGATGTTTCCGACTTCTAGATTCCAGAGACAAGACAACGAGGTCGTGGATGGTAGTGGATGATGATGATTGTCGGTTTGGTGGGGATCGGGTGTTAGGTGTTGGTGTTGGGTGTGGTTTGATATGTGAATGCCGAGAGAGGGAGAGGAGTAAAGGTGGACGGATGGTGGTGATGGTTATGGTTAGTGGTGGTGTTTTAGCTACGGTTGATGGTGTGAAATGGTTGTGGTGCGCGGCTGTTATTGTGAACCGAGAGGGAGTTCGAGAGATGTTTAACAAGGTGATGTGGTTGGTATGTTTGCAAAGAAAGGATTCTTGTAGTGCTTTGTTTTAGGGTGGTGGTGTCCGTGGTTTTTGTTGTATATGGTAGAGTTTGACCAAGAAACCTACTATAGCTTGGATGATTCATCTAGTCTAGATAGCTTAGGTGCCTTTAGGTGCATTAGGAGATGCCACATATCCCCCTAGCAATAATGAAAGTTCATGTATCTTGATAATGGTTTGAGGTGTAGGTGGTTTGGTGTGAAACAAGACAAAAATCCGGGGTAAGGTGGTGGTTTGGTGGTTTTCGGGTGTGGTATTGCACAAGGTGGCCGAGGGTTGATGGTTTGGGTTAGTTTTCGAATGATGATGGTTCAAGTGGTGTAAGGTGGTGTATGTTTTGGGTTATTAGTTTTAGAGTTTTGGTGTTTAGGTTTTTATTTAGTTTAGTTGTATTTTGGTGTGTAGATATATATACCCGTAAATACATATATATAAGTGAGTTTATATGCATACATACCAATCATATATATATATGGACACCATTCATAAAAATATATACACACTTGCATGTTTCATTTACATACTTGTATATATACATAAATAATATTAACCGTTAATTTTATATGCATGCATGCCAACATGCATATGCATTTTCATAATTTTCATATTATAAATAAAATTATTGTGGCTTGTAACGTTATATAATAAAATATTTCTAGGGTCGTCACATTCTCCCCCCGTTAAAAGAATTTCGCCCTGAAATTCAGTGGAGTGTGCTTTAAATAAATATTACCTCTGAACAGGTGGGGGTATTTCTTCTTGATCTCATCTTCCCTTTCCCAAGTGTATTCTGGTCCTCTTTTTGCTTTTCACTGTGGGAATTTTACTTCTTCTTAACTTCTTTATTTCTTTTCCCATAATGGCTATTGGTTCTTCTATAAAATATAATTTCTTATCTACCTGTATTTCTTGAATTGGTACTATCAGAGTTTCATTGGTTAAGCATTTTTTTGAGATTGGAAATATGAAAAGTGTTGTGTACTTCACTCAATTCCTGTGGTAATTCCAATTTATATGCTACAGGACCAATTATATCAATAACTTTAAATGGACCACGTACCTAGGATTCAGTTTACTGGATTTCCCAAATCGAAAGATACCTTTAGAGGGAGATATATATATATATATATATATATATATATATATATATATATATATATATATATATATAGATAGGTTTTGTCTCCAAAATTTTCAATGCAGGGAGCAGGGATTTAGTATTCACATGAGGGATTATGATCCAGAATATAATGTATTAATAGACAAGAAATAACAGTGGCCAGGTGTCATTGCTTATCTATTGCAATTATAATGTTCTAACCATTATTCTCCATGATTCACCAAACCCATTACCCAATACCTATGCAATTAATCAAATTATCTGAATATTAGTTAACCCAAATGGCATTACAAGAAACTCGTAATGTCCGTACCTAGTTCTAAATGCAGTCTTAGAAATATCATCTTCCTGTACTCTTAATGGTTGATATCCAGATCTTAAGTCTATTTTTAAGAAATAACTAGATCCTTGTAGTTGGTCAAACAGATCATCAATTCTAGGAGTGGATATCTATTCTTTATAGTAACCTTATTAAGTTCTCTATAATCAATACACATTCTAAAGGTTCCATCCTTCTTTTTAACAAACAATACTGGTGCTCCCCAAGGGAATATACTAGGACGTATGAATCTTTTATCTAACAATTCCCGTAATTGAGTCATGAGTTCTTTCATCTCAATTGGTGCTAAACGGTAAGGTGCTTTGGCAATAGGGCTGTTCCTGGTATCAATTTTATTTTAAACTCTACCTGACGAGGGGGTGGTAATCCAGGTAGTTCATCGGGAAACACATCAGCATATTCCTTTATAACAGGAACACTTTCCAAATTTTCCTTATCAAGTTGTGTATCAACAATATGAGCCAAGAATGCTAAACAATTCTTGTTAAGATACTTTCGTGCTTTTTCACAAGTAATCAGTTTCACCGTATTGCATGGCTTATCACCATAAATACAAAGAATTTTGTTTTCCTTATTCAAAGGAACCTTAATCATTTTCTTATCACAAATGATTTCAACATGATTTGCACTTAACCAATCCATTCCTACTATGATATCAATCCTCCCAACTTAATAGGTATCAGATTTATATCAAACAGTACTCATCTAAATTTAAGATGCAATTAGGAATGATTTCGTCAGCTTCAATTACCTTACCATCAGCTAATTCTATCACATAAATGTCACGAAATTTTTCAGATGTTAGACTAATTGATGGTCTAAGAGTATGTGAGATAAAACTGCGGGTTGCTCCTATATCAAATAATACTTCAGCGTACTGGTTATTGATAAGGAACGTACCCGTAACTACTTCTGGTTCTTGGCGAGCTTCACTAGCTTGTATCACAAAAGCTCTTCCACGAGGGTTGTTCTGGTTAGCTGGAGCCTTACCCTTTCGTTGTGGACATTCGTTCCGGAAATGACTTTCACTTCCACATTGAAAGCAGACAGTTTTGTTGCTAGTAGGGTTTTTGCAGTCTCGAGAAACATGTCCCTTCCTTTTACAGTTATAACACACCACTGTCATACAGTTTCCTGTATGATATCTCTGACAGATATTGCATTGTGGTGGTTTTTCTACTTCCTTTATTTTCCTTTGACTAAGGAAAATAAAATTCTCTGCATTTATGGTGATAGGTCATGTAATACTGCGAAACTGATTACTTGTGAAAAAGCACGAAAATACCTTAACAAGAATTGTTTAGCATTCTTGGCTCATATTGTTGATACACAACTTGATAAGGAAAAATTTGGAAAGTGTTCCTGTTATAAATGAATATGCTGATGTGTTCCCTGATGAATTACCTGGTTTACCACCCCCTCGTCAGGTAGAATTTAAGATAGAATTGATACCAGGAACAGCCCCTATTGCCAAAGCACTTTATCGTTTAGCACCAACTGAGATGAAAGAACTTATGACTCAGTTACAGGAATTGTTAGATAAAGGTTTCATACGTCCTAGTGTATCCCCTTGGGGAGCACCAATATTATTTGTTAAACAGAAGGATGGAACCTTTAGAATGTGTATTGATTATAGGGAACTTAATAAGGTTACCATAAAGCATACATATCCACTCCCTAGAATTGATGATTTATTGGACCAACTACAGGGATCTAATTATTTTTCAAAAATAGACTTAAGATATGGATATCATCAATTAAGAGTACAGGAAGATAACATTTCTAAGACTGCATTCAGAACTAGGTACGGACATTACGAGTTTCTTGTAATGCCATTTGGGTTAACTAATATTCAGATAATTTGATTAATTGCATAGGCATTGGGTAATGGGTTTTGGTGAATCATGGAGGATAATGGTTAGAACATTATAATTGCAGTAGATAAGCAATGACACCTGGCCACTGTTATTTCTTGTCTATTAATACTATTATGTTCTAGATCATAATCCCTCATGTGAATACTAAATCCCTGCTCCCTGCATTGAAAATTTTGGAGACAGAACCTATCTGAAAATATCTCCCTCTAAAGAAATCTTTCGGTTTAGGGAATCCAGTAAGTTGGACCCTAGGTACATTGGTCCATTTAAAGTTATTGATAAAATTGGTCCTGTAGCATCTAAATTGGAATTACCACAGGAATTGAGTAAAGTACACTCCACTGAATTTCGGGACGAAATTCTTTTAATGGGGGGAGAATGTGACGACCCAAAAAATATTTTATTAAATATTTATTGTGTCGAAAAATTTTCTTTATTTTTATTTGTATTATTACCAAGAATTATAATTGAATATACGTATGCATGTTACATACATGTAAATATATTGATAGTTTACATACGTACGCATGTTTATGTGCCTAAAATTTATACATACGTGTATATATATATATATAATTTACATGTGCATGTCTGCATGCATACACGTAAATATATTAAATATGTGTGCATGTAACCAAAATCCACACATACGTGTATCAATACACAAGTTCTTATGTATGTATGTTTACCTACATAAATGTATATGGAAGATTTTCAAGTGCAAGAATACATGTCAACATATATACATATATAGCTCACCTATATATATATATAACGTATACATATATATATAGATATAAATATATATATATATATATATATATATATATATATATATATATATGTGTGAACACCTCAAAATACAAACTAAATCCTAAATCTAAACACCTAACACCCAAAACCACCACCACACCACCTTATCCTTTTACTTAATTGGTCATATGACTAGTTAGATAGTCCTACTTTGGTTCTTTCCTAAAATCGCCACCATGTACCCATATTTCTTGTGTTCACACACCATTTCCACCATAATCATTACTAGGAGTATTAGGTGGATAACTTTTGAAAACACATCCATGTATCTCAATTTCTTGCAATAAACTAACACCTCCAAGGACACTAAGCCCATACCTAAGGGTAACACCTCATCAAAGAGTCATCATTACTAAGAAATAGGTGTCAAGCTCTCAACTAGAGCATGGTGTGAACAAGACTTCTTTAAAACCCTTGGACAAAAAGCAAACCATCACCACCTTGCCTTTGTCTCCCTCTCTCGGTTTCATCTTAACATACACCACCCACAATCGACCACCATCATCTTTAGCTACCATTTAACCATCTTCCTTCACCTTAAAAAGCCTCTCATTCGCAGAAACACACACAAACCATCACCTTGTTTTTCTTCCTCTCTCGGATCCTTGTAAACAAAACAACCATCACCTCCACCCAATCACCACCATCCTCAATCATATTCTGCCTTCTCTTGAATACCAACACTAATCACCACCACCAACCCGCCCCACAACCTCCTCTTACTATCGGTTACAACATCAACAACAATAACCCGACCACCACAAACACAACCGCACACAACCATCATTATCCACTACCATCCACGACCTCGTTGTCTTGTCTCTGGAATCCAGAAGTCGGAAACATCATCAAACACATCATCAAAGGTGATAAATGCATTAGTTTACATATATGTTACAAAACATATATATATACATACATATCGATATGTATATATATATAAATGGGTGTAATCATCTAAAACCCATTTGGGAGACTTGAAACCACAAATTTGGAGTAACAAGGTTCCAAAATCCAGGAACTTGTATTTCATAAAAATATATTTGAATTTTTATAAAACTTATAACATAAAAATTAAGAAAAATCAAACAAATGTTTAATGAAAGCATTGTGGGAATAAACATGGATAATTCTTGTTTTTTATACTGAAATAATAAACTGGAGATTTTGATATAATTTTGATAAACAAAATAATTTATATAAATTATTTTAGAAAAGAAAATAGAAGAAATGCCCAAAAATATAAATAAATTCGGGAAAATTCTGATAAAAACTCAGAATGATTATTTTGAGATATAAAGGCCTCTGGTATTATTTTATAATTTTATACCTTATTATGATTAAAATACGAATTTTTATATGTTCGGCAATAAATAAATCATAATAAATACTTAAAGTACATAATAAATTTGGATAAAATCATAGACGGAATATTATAACATATAGTGCAGAATATATAATTTTCATGATTTATGGAAAAGAATAACTATTTTTCCTAAATATTATGATTATTGAGAAAATTACAGAAACTGTTATATTAAGGTTTGGACTATGGAATAAATATATGATGTTTGGTTCTGTATAAGAAGCCTTCTGTAAAAATCTTGGAATTTTTCATGAACAGAAACTATTTTTAACTATTATTGGGAAAATTAGGAAATTCACAGAAAATAATCTGTTAATATTTGGACTCTATAAGCTATTGGACTATTGGACGAAATTCTATGAATTTATGAGGAATTATTGGACAACAATGAATATTTTGATGAATATTGGGATTATTGTGAAAAATTATAGAAACTATTCTCTTTGGACTTGGACTGAGAATTAATTATATGTTGTTATATTAAATATTAAAAGTCGACTGCAAAAATATAAGAATTTATTAGCTCCAGTATCTATTTTGATGAATTCTTGTAATCTGGTGGAATTTATGATAAATAATCTGTTGGGAGATAAATACTATAAAAAATTACAGGAGACTCTAAATGGAGTAAAAAAGTTTCTGTAAAATTTTGATAATTTTAAGAAGTCAGGAGCTATTTTTGAATTATTTTTGTAACTAATAAAGTAAGTTACAATTATTATCTAGAAACAATTAAAAAGGGGAATTTTGGAGGCCCGAAAGTGTTTCTCTACAAAATCCATTTACCTTTTACAGTCAATGAAACCAAGAAAATATTGAAGTATTATCTAACACTGTGAACTATTTTATTAGGTTCAAGTGGGAAGATACGGTGAGTTCATAGCTCCATTTTCCAACCGTTTTGATATTCAGTAAAGTTTTGGGGGAAAAAGCAGACGATTTTTGGTTGATGTATAATTTTGATTTACTTGAGTTACTTACTGTCATTTGTGATACAACCATTAGTTCGAATGAGGAACCGTCTGGTAATATTAGTAGCGCTACTTAGGAGAATTAGTATCAACCGAATGAGGGTTGTTACTATTTTCCTGTATCTAACCGAATGAGGGTTAGGATGCAATATTACTCGATTTTGTGAATTATTTCGTGACAGTATGATTATGTTTGTGCAGGTTTGGTTTTAACTAATACATCAACAAAATAACTTTTGTTATATATATAAACCTATGTTCTCACCAACATCTTTGTTGACTTTATTGAGTATGCTTTTTCAGGACAAAATGGGTAATAGTTTTGATTGTAGCTTCGAAGTCTATAACGGATGAGGTGAAGTTGTGGAAAGAGTCTGTGTGACCATAACCGTCAACATCATTGACGGGTGTGTGTTTGTGGACGCACACTACCATCCTTGTTAAGAAGATATGCTGTAGTTAAAAGTAGTTAGAATTACATCAGATTTTGAAAACTTATGTAATAGATGTAATTCCTCGAATATTATGAATAAAGCATGTCATGTGTTGTTTTATTTAAAAATATTTCTATATATTGCTCTGCTATAATTAATGCACTCTGATAAAAGCTAGTCACATCTGAACATCGTTTCGCGCTTCCGTTGGGATGTCATTCTAGTAACTGAGTAATATCTGTTGAAGGGTCGTCACATTCTCCCCCGTTAAAAGAATTCCGTCCCGAAATTCAGTGGAGTATACTTTAGAAACTTAAACAAGTGTTACCTTAAAACAGGTGGGGGTACTTTTTCTTGATTTCATCTTCTCTTTCTCAGGTGTATTCTGGTCCTCTTTTGCATTCCACTTGATTTTCACTATGGGAATTTTACTTCTCCTTAACTTCTTTATTTCTTTTCCCATAGTGGCTATTGGTTCTTCCACAAAATGCAGTTGTCTATCTATCTGTATTTCTTGAATTGGTATTTCTAGGGTTTCATTGGTGAGGAATTTCTTAAGATTGGACACATAAAATATGTTGTGTACTTCACTTAATTCCTGTTGGTAATTCCAACTTATATGCTACATGACCAATTTTATCAATAACTTTAAACGGACCAATGTACCTAGGGTTCTGTTGGATTCTGTATGCCCAAGACACATAGAACATTGATGTGGTTAGTATGTTGTGATCCAAGTCGGGTCATACCCAATAACAAGCTTAGCAAACACCAATTAATATTTAATTGATGATATGATCATGCAATTAAATAATTGCACCAATTTAGAAAATGAGTTTTCTAAATAAATTGTATGTGAGAAAGAACAAATTATAAGGATATTTTGTTCATGGATATTATTTGTTATGTTGTTTAAATTAATTAAGCAACATCAAATAATAAATGTGTGTGTGTATATTATATATAATTAAAAGGTTAATTATGTATAATATTTAAACTCTTGTAACTTTTTTATAAAAGAGATTTTTTAGGGGAAACCCTAATAAAACAAAGGGGTTCGGCCACCCCCCTTAGCCTCTCCCTTTTCATTTTCGTTTTCTTTTCCCTCAAGGGTTAGAGAAGTGCATCTCACAAGAACACACACATGTTCTCCATTTTCAGATCTCTCTCTCAATTTCTCACATGCAAAGAGTCACAAAACATGAATCTTTCTTTTGGAAGAAAGATCTTATGGCTGGAACAAAGTGTTTAACATCTTTGTTGGATGTCACGGCTGGAACAAAGCATGTCACGGCTGGAACAAGGTTCCAGCAGCCTTGATGACTCGATTTTGAAGGATCTTATGGCTGGAACAAAGTGTTTAACATCTTTATTGGATGTTCACGGCTGGAACAAGGGAGTTCACGGCTGAAACAAGATTCCAGCAGCCTTCATGACTCGTTTATGGTGCTCAAATCCTAACAAGAATGGTGTATGCTTAATGCTTGTGGGTATGATTGCTTGAGAACACCTCCTCTTGGTGTTTTGGCCGCTCAAGAACATCATTTTCTTGATTCAATCCACGATTTCAGCAGCTTATGAAAGGTAGTATGTATCACTTGTTTGAATTGATATATATTGGTCATAACTAGTTCAAACACATATATAAGATCCTTGTATTCTTGGGTTTGTTGTAGACATGCAATGAACAAATTTTTCAGATTTCAAATGATATTTGTTTGTTGTTATTCCGCTGCATTTTCAAGTTTAAAATGGTTAAACAACATTGTTTAGGTCCAACAAACCCAACAATGGCATCTAGAGCCGGATATGTGGATGACTAGTTTCTTGTGTTCTTGTAAAATTGGTTTTATAAGGCTTTAACAACCTTATTAGGGCTGTTTTGTGATGATTTGATGATACCCCAACCTTTCAAGGTTGTAATCATGCATGCTTATGATTGGATCTTGAAAGGAAAGATATCAATTTGGTTGATTGGTTTTTGTTTGGACAAAAGGACCCTAAATTCTTAGTTTGTGTTGGCTGAAAATTTAGGGTCAAATGGGGTTCATTTTGGTTCTTGAAATTATTTATGTGGATACATATATTAGTGCATAACATAGCCTTGACCATGTGTGTTTTGGATTTGGTTGATTGTAATCTTGTCATGTTGGTTGTATTCATTCTTTATGGGTTGTAATAATCCTTTTGGTGTTTCTATTTGGATTGTAATTTGTTTATTCATTTGGTAATGTAATAAATAAATTAGGAGTTTTTTTCCTTTTACTAGAAAATATGTATTAGGATATATATTTTGTAAAAGAAGATGCTCGGGAAGGAAGCACAAAAGGAAGACACAAAGGATGGACTTGAAGCATTTGGATGCAAGTTCAAGTGGGAGTCTTTGAAGACCTCATCATTGTGTTGTGTTGAACCCTTAGGAAAGACCTTATGACAACACTTGTGATGGCAAACAAGTGTAGTCAACTTAGTGGCTATAGTTATGCACATATGCTTGTATGATTGTACTTGTTTTGGTTGTTTGTTGTATGATTGTTATTTGACATTTGGATGTGCATAACAAACTAATTAACAAACTTAACAAGCTGAATTTTATGGTTCCTAATCATTAAGTGATTAATAAAAGGTTATTAAAAGGATTAATGATTTAATAAAAGAGGTTTTATTAAAAGTGAACCATAGGATACCTTATATTTGAAAGCATGCAAATACAAGGTAAATAGAGTTTTCAAACTAGAATCAATGAAAACTAAAAATCCCTTTTTCAAACAAGTTTAACACCGTCCTTTTGCACAACACTTAAGTCATTTGGAAACTCTTAATGGGATAAAGGTCACCTAACCATTTTGAGGGAACTTATGACTTAAGGTGAGAATACCACATTGGTGGGATAAAGGTCACCTAACCACTTGTGTTGGTAAACTCACATGTGTGTGCAAGTAGGGTAACTTGATTTGCAAACCATGTTGAATGGATCACCTAAAATATGGTTTCCAAATGGTGTTGATGGGATTAACATGCCGACTTTGCATATGACGTTTAAAGTCGATCCCATACCGCTAGAAGTTGAAAAGGGTTGCAATTGTCAAATGTTGACTACCTTGTTAATTTGAATAATGGGATAAAGGTCACCTAACCATTATTTGAATGTAACGTTGGATTCTAGATTTTAATTATTAATTGTCTATGAGACATAAAGGGTATTAATAATTAAAATAAAATTTTTTCAGAAATACTAAAAGGAACTTTGTAAAATTTTTAGAATGACCGCAAACAATAATGCTACCACCCCGACCGTCCATACCCTATCACTGAGAACTATTTTAGAGAGGGATCGTCTCTACCATAATAACCTTATGGACTAGTCTCGGAACTTAAGAATTGTTCTCAAGCAAGAGCAAAGGCATATGTCCTTGACGATCCTACACCTAACCAACCCGACCCGACGATGTTGAGGCCATTCCCGATCCTAAGGCAAATGTTGCCAAAGGAGAAGGGCACATCAAAGGCAATGGGTAAGGATAGATCAAAGCGGAACCTCCAAAACCTAAGCTTATGAAGCTTAAGGTAACCGAAAACGATCCATGCTTTGAGTATGGTGAGATAGGTCATTTGAAAGGGATTCATCCAACCTATCTCAATGAGTTGAGAAATAAAAGGGATGCTGGGCAAACCTTAAGTATAACTTTCATAATCCATATTAACTTAGGTGTTATTTCCTAAAAGCACATGGGTAATTGGATGCCTCATATGGAACTCACTATTGCAATTTGTTGCAAGGGTTCAAAAGAAATAAGCACTTTAAGAAAGGAGACTATGTTTTGAAACTTTCAAAAGGTTTGGAAGTTGTTCGTCAAAACATGTTATATGCTCCTAGTTTGACTAGGAACATGATTTAAGTTTCCCTTTTAAACGATATGGTTATGATTTAAAGTTAGTAAATGATGGTATTTATATTTATATGGATGATGTATACTATTTTAAGGCCATGCCTTCTAATGATGTTGATGAATTGGTTCATAATGATTCGTCCTATAATAACACATTATACCTATCATGCACCAAGAGACTTAAAATGGTTTAAGTGACTCTTATTCTTGTCATTGTCATCTTGGTTACATAAACAAGAATCGGATTTAAACACTTTAAAAGAATGGTCTTTTGAAAACAAATGAAAATTGTTCATTTGATAAGTGTGAATCTTGTTTATGAGGTAAGATAACCAACACGCTTTTTAGTGGTACAAATGAGAGGGCAAAGGACTTATTAGGAGTCATACATTTGGATGTATGTGGTCCTTTTAAGACAATGACAAGATATGGTGAAACTTACTTCATTACCTTAACCGACGATTATAGTCGCTATGGTTATGTGTACTTGATGGCACATAAACATGAAGAATTTGAAATGTTCAAAAACTTCAAAATGAAGTAGAAAATCAACTCGATAGAACTACCAAAGTTCTCCGTTTAGATAGAGAAGGTGAATACCTAAGTGAGACTTTTGGGGATCATCTAGGAAGTTGTAAGATTGTCTCACAACTTACTCCTCACAGAACACCATAACATAATGATGTGTCTGAAAGGAGATCGAACCCTATTGGATATGGTTCGACCTATGATGCCTATAAGCTCACTACCTCTATAATTTTGGGGTTTCGCACTATTCTCCGCGGCTCATATTTTGAATATGGTCCAAACCAAGAAAGTGGATTCGACGCCTCTTGAAATATGAAATGGAATAGTTCCATCGCTATCATATTTAAAATTATGGGTTATGAAGCTTATGTCAAGCTTAACACCCAAACCAACTGCAAGTCGATTCACTAAGTGTATATTTGTTGGATATATAAAGGACTGTATAGGATACTATTTCTTTGATCCAACAGAGCAAAAGGTATTCATTGCTTAAAAGGCAGAGTTCTTGGAAGCCAAGTTCCTTATGGAAGGAATGACGCATAGAACAATGGAATTTGATGAGGATCAAGATCCACAAGCCGATACACGTTTGGTTGACACTAGCAATCAATAAGAGGTTGTTGATCATGATCAAGAGGTTGATCAATACACACAAAACGTTCGCTGATCTGGTAAAGTTAGCATTTCACATGAAAGATGTGGATTTTACATAGATGGATGCTACGTTGTTGACTCCGAAGAGCCAACTACATACCATGATGCAATGTCCAATTCGGATTGTGACATGTGGCTAGGAGCCATGAACGTAAAGATGCAATTCATGTATGACAACCAAGTTTGGGAATTGGTTGACTCTTCACTTAACTCCAAACCGGTTGGATGCAAGTGGGTTTTCAAGAAGAAAACTGACATGCATGGAAACTTGGATACTTACAAGGCAAGACTTGTAGCAAAAGGTTTCACTCTAAGTCAAAGGGTTGATTATGATGAAACCTTCTCGCCAATGGCAATGCTAAAGTCATCCTGATAAAGTATGCAAGTTAAAGATATCAGTCTATGGATTGAGACAAGCATCGAGAAATTGGAATCAACGTTTTGATGAAAAGATCAAGAAATTGGGTTTCATCAAGAACGCTAACGAGGATTGTGTGTACCAAGGGGCTAGTGGGAGTGTAATTACGTTCTTAGTATTGTATGTTGATGACATACTACACTTGGAAATTGGTTTTCCAAAAGGGATCTCCGTGAAGCCGTCTATATTTTGGAAATAAAGATCTATAGGGATAGATCGAGGCGGTTGATAGGGTTAAACCAAAGTGCATATATAGATAAAATCTTGAAAAGGTTCAAGATGGTAAACTCTAAGAAAGGTATAGTACATATTCAAAGAGGGACAATATTGAGTGCATCTCAATGTCCAAGCTCAAAGGATGAGCAAGATCGCATGAAGGACATCCCATATGCGTCTGCTATAGGATCCATCATGAATGCGATGATATGCACTAGACTGGACATGTCATGCGCGTTAAGCATGACAAGTAGATATCAGCAGAATCCAAGTAACACCCATTGGATGGCTGTTGAAAGTATATTGGAATACCTTAGGAGGACTAAGGATCTGTTTCTAATATACAGATCTGATGAATAGGAACTAGTTGTAAAGGGTTACACGAATGCTAGTTTCCAAACTGATCGAGATGATCCTCGATCACAATCGGGGTACGTTTCCATTATGAATAGGGTAGCATTGACCACTACAGAATTCGAATACATAGCCGCCTCATTAGCAGCTTTGGAAGCTGCATGGATAAAAAGGTTTATCACCAATCTAAGGATGGTCTCTACCATTCAAGACCCCTTAGAAATCTTTTGTCATGACGAGGGTGTGATTGTTCAAATCAAGGAACCCCGTGCACATCAAAAGATTAGGTACAATGAGCGGAAATTCAACTACATAAGGGATGAAGTTGAAAAGGGAAAGATATGTATTCGCAAAGTTCACTTTGATCAAAACATTGCGGATCCACTCACGAAGCTCCTTGAAAGGGCAAAGCATGAAAGTCATACTTGTGCCTTAGAACTTCGATATTCTAGTGATTGGAATTGATCTGTTTAGTATTAATATCAATAATATGGAACAATTGTAATACCTGACTCATCTATATATTCATAATACCTTGAGTCATGTTCCTTTTAGCATGTTAACATCCATGAATAATTTTATTATTCTAAATGTCCGTAGTCGGTCATATTTGTGGGAACAAATATGAATGTAAGACTATTATGAACTTGGATTGGTGGATATTCATAAGGCATGAATATAGAGCAATTGGTTGCTACCAAGGTTCATAGATATTCGTGGGATACGAATATTGGACTGACCCGCATCTCAAATCTTACTACATGGAATCTTATTGATTGATCATAAGTAAATTTGAGTAAAGGCGAATATCATTTGGTATCCTCCGACCTGAGATACATATTGGGTTTTGATATTCACCAAGTGTTATACCTTGAGCTAGTTCTTCACTGATATGAGATAATTGTCTGTACATAAGGCTATGTTCAGATATGACATAAGGTGATTGTGAGAAACGTATGTAGTCAAGATGGGATTTGTTCCTCTTATTCGTTGAGAGTACGATGTCTAAGGCCTGATTAAGTTAAATCAACAAGGAATGATCATTCTGTGTCCTTGGATTTAACATGACATCTGTAACAAAAGGATAAATGATTGATTCACCTAAATCATTTCAAGTTGGATACTTGAAGGGGATGATGTTATTGAATGGCTTCTAAGTCATGCGTATTAAGGGTAGTAACCGTTGTTAGGCGGTATTTACTGCTTGCATCAATCTTCTATGTATCTTGTGCAAGTGGGAGATTGTTGGATTCTGTATGCCCAAGACACATAGAACATTGATGTGGTTAGTACGTTGTGATCCAAGTCGGGTCATACCCAATAACAAGCTTAGCAAACACCAATTAATATTTAATTGATGATATGATCATGCAATTAAATAATTGCACCAATTTAGAAATAGGTTTTCTAAATAAATTGTATGTGAGAAAGAACAAATTATAAGGATATTTTGTTCATGGATATTATTTGTTATGTTGTTTAAATTAATTAAGCAACATCAAATAATAATGTGTGTGTGTATATTATATATAATTAAAAGGTTAATTATGTATAATATTTAAACTCTTGTAAATTTTTTATAAAAGAGATTTTTTAGGGGAAACCCTAATAAAACAAAGGGGTTCGGCCGCCCCCCTTAGCCTCTCCCTTTTCATTTTCGTTTTCTTTTCTCTCAAGAGTTAGAGAAGTGCATCTCACAAGAACACACACATGTTCTCCATTTTCAGATCTCTCTCTCAATTTCTCACATGCAAAGAGTCACAAAACATGAATCTTTCTTTTGGAAGAAAGATCTTATGGCTGGAACAAAGCGTTTAACATCTTTGTTGGATGTCACGGCTGGAACAAAGCATGTCACGGCTGGAACAAGGTTCCAGCAGCCTTGATGACTCGATTTTGAAGGATCTTATGGCTGGAACAAAGTGTTTAACATCTTTATTGGATGTTCACGGCTGGAACAAGGGAGTTCACGGCTGAAACAAGATTCCAGCAGCCTTCATGACTCGTTTATGGTGCTCAAATCCTAACAAGAATGGTGTATGCTTAATGCTTGTGGGTATGATTGCTTGAGAACACCTCCTCTTGGTGGTTTGGCCGCTCAAGAACATCATTTTCTTGATTCAATCCACGATTTCAGCAGCTTATGAAAGGTAGTATGTATCACTTGTTTGAATTGATATATATTGGTCATAACTAGTTCAAACACATATATAAGATCCTTGTATTCTTGGGTTTGTTGTAGACATGCAATGAACAAATTTTTCAGATTTCAAATGATATTTGTTTGTTGTTATTCCGCTGCGTTTTCAAGTTTAAAATGGTTAAACAACATTGTTTAGGTCCAACAAACCCAACAATGGCATCTAGAGCCGGATATGTGGATGACTAGTTTCTTGTGTTCTTGTAAAATTGGTTTTATAAAACTTCTTTATTTCTTTTCCCATAGTGGCTATTGGTTCTTCCACAAAATGCAGTTGTCTATCTATCTGTATTTCTTGAATTGGTATTTCTAGGGTTTCATTGGTGAGGAATTTCTTAAGATTGGACACATAAAATATGTTGTGTACTTCACTTAATTCCTGTTGGTAATTCCAACTTATATGCTACATGACCAATTTTATCAATAACTTTAAATGGACCAATGTACCTAGGGTTCAACTTACTGGATTCCCTAGACCGAAAGATTTCTTTAGAGGGAGATATTTTAGATAGGTTTTGTCTTCAAAATTTTCAATGCAGGGAGCAGGGATTTAGTATTCACATGAGGGATTATGATCCAGAACATAATAGTATTAATAGACAAGAAATAACAGTGGCCAGGTGTCATTGCTTATTTATTGCAATTATAATGTTTTAGCCATTATCCTCCATGATTCACCAAAACCCATTACCCAATACCTATGCAATTAATCAAATTATCTGAATATTAGTTAACCCAAATGACATTATAAGAAACTCGTAGTGTCCGTACCTAGTTCTGAATGCAGTCTTAGAAATGTTATCTTCCTGTACACTTAATTGATAATATCCAGATCTTAAGTCTATTTTTGAAAAATAACTAGATCCCTGTAGTTGATTAAACAGATCATCAATTCTAGGGAGTGGATATCTATTCTTTATAGTAACCCTATAATCAATACACATTCTAAAGGTTCCATCCTTCTTTTTAGCAAACAATACTGGTGCTCCTCAAGGGGATACACTAGGACGTATGAATCCTTTATCTAACAATTCCTGTAACTGAGTCATGAGTTCTTTCACCTCAGTTGGTGCTAAACGATAAGGTGCTTTGGCAATAGGGGCTGTTCTTGGTATCAAATCTATTTTAAATTCTACCTGACGAGGGGTGGTAATCCAGGTAGTTTATCAGGAAACACATCAGCATATTCATTTATAACAGGAACACTTTCCAAATTTTCCTTATCAAGTTGTGTATCAACAATATGAGTCAAGAATGCTAAACAATTCTTGTTAAGGTATTTTCGTGCTTTTTCATAAGTAATAGTTTCACAGTATTATATGGCCTATCACCATAAATGCAGAGAATTTTATTTTCCTTAGTCAAAGGAATCTTAATCATTTTCTTATGACAAATGATTTCAACATGATTTGCACTTAACCAATCCATTTCTATTACGATATCAAATCCACCTAACTTAATAGGTATCAGATTTATATCAAAACAATACTCATCTACATTTAAGATGCAATTAGGAATGATTTTATCAGCTTCAATTATCTTACCATCAGCTAACTCTATCATATAATTGTCACATAATTTTTCAGATGTTAGACTAATTGATGGTCTAAAAGTGTGTGGGACAAAACTACGGGTTGCTCCTGTATCAAATAATACTTTAGCGTACTGGTTATTGATAAGGAACGTACCGTAATTACTTCTGGTTCATGACGAGCTTCGTCATCTTGTATCACAAAAGCTCTTCCACGAGGGTGGTTTTGGTTAGTTGGAGCTTTACCCTTTCGTTGTGGACATTCGTTCCGGAAATGACTTTCACTTCCACATTGAAAGTAGACGGTTTTGTTGCTAGTAGGGTTTCTACAGTCTAGGGAAACGTGTCCCTTCCTTTTACAGTTATAGCACACCACTGTCATACAGTTTCCTGTATGATATCTCTGACAGATATTGCACTGTGGTGGTTTTTCTAATTTCTTTTCTTGAGTTGTTCCCAAAAAGTTTCTTGGTGGAGATCGGGTTATTCTTTTCTGAGAACTTTCACCAAATCTCTTTCCAGAATGGTTTTCAGTCTATTTCCTCTTTTCTCCTACCTGTTGGTGACCTAATGATCCATTCCTGATCATTTCTGTTATAAAGGTCATTAATGTGATACATCTTCATATATACATAGCTTACTTCTATATATGTATATATATATATATACTTACGGGTACATATATATACATGTATATATGAACATATCAAGATTTAACTAAACTAAATCAAATCAAACACAACCAAAAACCTAAAAACTAAAACCTACAACTACCAACACAAACCACCCAAGAAACATCACTCGAAAACTAACCCAAATCACTACCCTCGGTTACCTTTTGCTACACCACTCCCGAAACCACTAAACCACCACCTAAATTACTCATATGACTAAGTAAGCTAGTCTTACTTTTTCTTCCTTGCTAAAACCGTCAACAATATAAATAAATTCTTGCTTTCACACTTTGGGTAAAGAGGTGGCAGCCCCTAGCCTCCCTCGGTTTTCTTGAGACATTCACACACAAAACAAGATTGCCACCTTACCTTTACCTCTCGGTTTCTTACTCAAACCACTACCTATGCCTTGATTTTCCATGCATTCACACTTAGTTTCACATTCCAAAAGTCAAAACATTAATGGAGGTACATGAACCTTCATCATTGTTAGAAGGATATGTGGCACTTTCTAATGAATCCAAGGACACCTAAGCTACCTCTCATGGGTGATTCATCCAAGTTATAACATCTATATCTATGCCTCTCGGTTGAACACTCTAATGTTCAAACAAAAACTCATGGACACCACTTCCTCACTCTCTCTCTCGATCACAAAGCAAAATACCATCACCCTTCTGTCCCAAAGGCCCTCCATCTCTTGATTACAACATAAACAACAACAACAAATAACAACAACCGAAACAAACACAACCACATACCACCATCACCTGCCATCACCATCCACGACCTCCATAACCTTGCCTCGGGTTCAAGAAGTTAGGATATCATCAAGATCATCATCACAAGGTAATTAAAAAGATATTTTGAATTTACAAGATTAAATCTTGTAAATATTCAAGAAAATCTAGAAAAATAATAAACAACTGAAATTGTGGGAATAAACATTGAAAAATTATTGTTTTTATACTAAAATATTAAACTGGAGATTTTGGTAAAATTTTGATAAGTAAAATAATTTATATAAATTATTTTATAATAGAAAATATAAGAAAATGTCAAAAATATAAATAAACTCGGGAAAAGTTTGATAAAATCTCAGAATGATTCTTTTAAGGTATAAAAGCCTCTGGTATTATTTTAGAATTTTATACCTTATTATGATTAAAATACGAATTTTTATATGTTCTGCAATAAATAAATCATAATAAATACTTAAAGGACATAATAAATTTGGATAAAATCATAGACGGAATATTACAACATATAGTGCAGAATATATAATTTTCATGATTTATGGAATGGTATAACCATTTTTGCTAAATATTATGATTATTGAGAAAATTACAGAAACTGTTATATTACGATTTGGACTATGGAATAAATATATGATGTTTGGTTCGGTATAAGAAGCCTTCTGTAAAAATCTTGGAATTTTCATGAACAGAAACTATTTTTAAGTATTATTGGGAATGTTAGGAAATTCACAGAAGATAATCTGTTAATATTTGGACTCTATAAAACTTATGTGATGCTATTGGACTATTGGAAGAAATTATATGAATTTATGAGGAATTATTGGACAACAATGAATATTTTGATGAATATTGGGATTATTGTGAAAAATTATAGAAACTATTCTCTTTGGACTTGGACTGTGATTTAATTATATGTTGTTATATTAAATATTAAAAGTCGACTACAAAAATATAAGAATTTATTAGCTCCAGTATCTATTTTTGATGAATTCTTGTAATCTTGTGGACTTTATGATAAATAATCTATTGGGAAATAAATACCATAAAAATTACAAGAGACTCTAAATGAAAACCAGAAAAATATTGAAGTATTATCTAACACTGTGAACTATTTTATTAGGTTCAAGTGAGAAGATACGGTGAGTTCATAGCCCCATTTTCCAACCATTTTGATATTCAGTAAAGTTTTGGGGGAAAAGCATACGATTTTTGGTTGATGTATTATTTTGATTTACTTGAGTTACTTACTATCATTTGTGATACAACCATTAGTTCGAATGAGGAATCGTCTGGTAATATTAGTAGCGCTACTTAGGAGAATTAGTATCAATCAAATGAGGGTTGTTACTATTTCCCTGTATCTAACCGAATGAGGGTTAGGACGCAATATTACTCGATTTTGTAAATTATTTCGTGACAGTATGATTATGTTTGTGCAGGTTTGGTTGTAACTAATACATCAACAAAATAACTTTTGTTATATATATAAACCTATGTTCTCACCAACATCTTTGTTGACTTTATTGAGTATGTTTTTTCAGGACAAAATGAGTAATAGTTTTGATTGTAGCTTCGAAGTCCATAACGGATGAGGTGAAGTTGTGGAAAGAGTCTGTGTGTCCATAACCGTTAACATCATTGACGGGTGTGTGTTTGTGGACGCACACTACCATCCTTGTTAAGAAGATATGCTGTAGTTAAAAGTAGTTAGAATTACATCAGATTTTGAAAACTTATGTAATAGATGTAATTCCTCGAATATTATGAATAAAGCATGTCATGTGTTGTTTTATTTAAAAATATTTCTATATATTGCTCTGCTGTAATTAATGCACTCTGATAAAAGCTAGTCACACCCGAACATCGTTTCGCGCTTCCGCCGGGATGTGACAGGTTGGTATCAGAGCCATTGGTTATAGAGAATTAGTTATTTTAAGTAAATAACTAGACTATAACCATAAGCTCAAAAGATACTTTATGATTTTATGTGAATTTATGTGGATTATGTGAAAGTTCATGATTTTATGTTTAAGATTTTAACAAGACCTATTTGACTAACTCTTTTTGTGAAACCTTGTTAAGAAATTTTGCAGTATGAGTCCAGATAGTATTCATTATGAAATCGATCCTTCAGAAGGTCCATATCATAGCAGCCCTAAAGAAATAGTGCCTGAATCAGAACCACAGCAGGATATAAATATGTCCCTAACTGGAATGGAGAATACCTCAAGGTTTTATGTTAGACGTGCATCATTGCCAAGGGGAGGATATACTATTATAACTCCTAGGAAAAAGGTAAAACGTGGAAACAGGTTTAGAGCTATACCAACTGAGGATATAGAGACACAACCTCCTGATTCTCCCATAAATGAAGATAAAGTTATTAAACCAGAGTTGGATCAGGTAAAAACAGCCCGACAAACTCTTAAGAAACTTAAGAAGATACAGCTGGGAATCTGGAAAATCCAAAAAGACATTAAGAAGCTCAAGACACCCAAGCAAAGTTTTTTTTACCAGGATGTGGAAATGGTTCAGTAGAAATTAATAGATATAGTTCAACTTGTTAAAATAACAGAAATAAGAGCTTAACTGATATATGTGCTTTTGTGTTAACATGTTTATTTGATCTATGTTAGATAAATTTTATGTTAAGATATTTATTGCAATACTAACATTGAAATTCACTATAGTAAATCATGCCGCCAAAAAGAAACACTCAGCCTGTCAGGAGAACAGCTCGAGTAGGGCGACCTAGAACCAGACTTGGGGAAGAAACACCCGTGAACCCGGATATCAATGAAACTGATAGGATATCCCAGATAGTAGCCCAACAACTAGAAGCTACTTTGCCTACCCTAATTAACCAACTCCAGCAAAACTTGAATATTAGAACTACCTCAAACCCACCAGCAGGAACTGAAACATAAACACGAAAGAACAACAGGAAGAAGAAATCCTAAATGGAATGTCAAAAGGATGCTCCTACAAAACCTTCATGTCCTGTAGACCCCGGGAATTTGATGGCAAAGGTGGAGCAGTACAAGCTTTGAGATGGCTAGATGACATGGAAGGAGTTCTGGAAATCAGCAACTGTGCTGAAAATCTCAAAACACTGTTTGCTTCACATTCCTTAAAAGGAGAAGCACAATCCTGGTGGAAAATGGAAATACATACTAGAGGTAGAAATATTATGAATAAGCAAAGCTGGGAAGAATTTAGAAACCTAGTGATAGAAAAATACTGCCCATACAATGAAATAGAAAAACTGGAAGCTGAATTCCTAGCATTAGAGATGAAAGGATCCGCACACCGGGAGTACACTGATAGGTATAATGAACTATCTAGGTTAGTACCACACCTGATAACCCCGGAATCCAAAAGAAGAGGAAGGTATATTTGGGGATTAGTGCCACAAATAAGGGGATTAGTGAAATCTGCTAGAACCAAAACCTTTCAGGAAGCAGTAATCTTGTCAGGGAGTCTGACAGATGAAATGATCAGGAATGGATCATTAAGTCGCCAACAGGTAGGAGAAAAGAGGAAATGGATTGAAAACCATTCTGAAAAGAGATTTGGTGAAAGTTCTCAGAAAAGAATAACCCGATCTCCACCAAGAAACTTTTTAGGAACAACTCAAGAAAAGGAAGTAGAAAAACCACCACAGTGCAATATCTGTCAGAGATATCATACAGGAAACTGTATGACAGTGGTGTGCTATAACTGTAAAAGGAAGGGACACGTTTCCCAAGACTGTAGAAACCCTACTAGCAACAAAACCGTCTGCTTTCAATGTGGAAGTGAAAGTCATTTCCGGAACGAATGTCCACAACGAAAGGGTAAGGCTCCAACTAACCAAAACCACCCTCGTGGAAGAGCTTTTGTGATACAAGCTGACGAAGCTCGTCATGAACCAGAAGTAGTTACGGGTACGTTCCTTATCAATAACCAGTACACTAAAGTATTATTTGATACAGGAGCAACCCGTAGTTTTGTCCCACACACTTTTAGACCATCAATTAGTCTAACATCTGAAAAATTATGTGACAATTATGTGATAGAGTTAGCTGATGGTAAGATAATTGAAGCTGATGAAATCATTCCTAATTGCATCTTAAATGTAGATGAGTACTGTTTTGATATAAATCTGATACCTATTAAGTTAGGTGGATTTGATATCGTAATAGAAATGGATTGGTTAAGTGCAAATCATGTTGAAATCATTTGTGATAAGAAAATGATTAAGATTCCTTTGACTAAGGAAAATAAAATTCTCTGCATTTATGGTGATAGGCCATATAATACTGTGAAACTGATTACTTATGAAAAAGCACGAAAATACCTTAACAAGAATTGTTTAGCATTCTTGACTCATATTGTTGATACACAACTTGATAAGGAAAATTTGGAAAGTGTTCCTGTTATAAATGAATATGCTGATGTGTTTCCTGATAAACTACCTGGATTACCACCCCCTCGTCAGGTAGAATTTAAAATAGAATTGATACCAAGAACAGCCCCTATTGCCAAAGCACCTTATCGTTTAGCACCAACTGAGATGAAAGAACTCATGACTCAGTTACAGGAATTGTTAGATAAAGGATTCATACGTCCTAGTGTATCCCCTTGAGGAGCACCAGTATTGTTTGCTAAAAAGAAAGATGGAACCTTTAGAATGTGTATTGATTATAGGGTTACTATAAAGAATAGATATCCACTCCCTAGAATTGATGATCTGTTTAATCAACTACAGGGATCTAGTTATTTTTCAAAAATAGACTTAAGATATGGATATTATCAATTAAGTGTACAGGAAGATAACATTTCTAAGACTGCATTCAGAACTAGGTACGGACACTACGAGTTTCTTGTAATGTCATTGGGTTAACTAATATTCAGATAATTTGATTAATTGCATAGGTATTGGGTAATGGGTTTTGGTGAATCATGGAGGATAATGGCTAAAACATTATAATTGCAATAAATAAGCAATGACACCTGGCCACTGTTATTCTTGTCTATTAATACTATTATGTTCTGGATCATAATCCCTCATGTGAATACTAAATCCCTGCTCCCTGCATTGAAAATTTTTAAGACAAAACCTATCTAAAAATATCTCCCTCTAAAGAAATCTTTCGGTTTAGGGAATCCAGTAAGTTGAACCCTAGGTACATTGGTCCATTTAAAGTTATTGATAAAATTGGTCCTGTAGCATATAAGTTGGAATTACCAACAGGAATTAAGTGAAGTACACAACACATTTTATGTGTCCAATCTTAAGAAATGCCTCACCAATGAAACCCTAGAAATACCAATTCAAGAAATACAGATAGATAGAGAACTGCATTTTGTGGAAGAACCAATAGCCACTTTGGGAAAAGAAATAAAGAAGTTAAGGAGAAGTAAAATTCCCATAGTGAAAGTCAAGTGGAATGCAAAAAGAGGACCAGAATACACCTGAGAAAGAGAAGATGAAATCAAGAAAAAGTACCCCCACCTGTTTTAAGGTAACACTTGTTTAAGTTTCTAAAGTTTACTCCACTGAATTTCGGGACGAAATTCTTTTAACGGGGGGATAATATGACGACCCTAAAAATATTTTATTATTATAGATACTACGTCGGAAAATTTTATTTATATTTATTTTTGTTACCACCAAGAATTATAAGTAAATATATTTATGCATGGTTGCATGCATGCTTATATATGAAAATTTTACGTATGCAAGTTTACATGCATTGAGTATTCACGTGTGCATGTATGTTATATATCTAAAACTCATACCTACGTGTATATATATATAAACTTTTACGTATGCATGTTTGTATACCAATTAATACATGAAAAATTTTGAATGCCATGAACGTATAGTATATATATATATGTGTGTGATTACGTGTATGATATAGGTTATAAAGGTCATTAATGTGATACATCTTCATATATACATAGCTTACTTCTATATATGTATATATATATATATACTTACGGGTACATATATATACATGTATATATGAACATATCAAGATTTAACTAAACTAAATCAAATCAAACACAACCAAAAACCTAAAAACTAAAACCTACAACTACCAACACAAACCACCCAAGAAACATCACTCGAAAACTAACCCAAATCACTACCCTCGGTTACCTTTTGCTACACCACTCCCGAAACCACTAAACCACCACCTAAATTACTCATATGACTAGGTAAGCTAGTCTTACTTTTTCTTCCTTGCTAAAACCGTCAACAATATAAATAAATTCTTGCTTTCACACTTTGGGTAAAGAGGTGGCAGCCCCTAGCCTCCCTCGGTTTTCTTGAGACATTCACACACAAAACAAGATTGCCACCTTACCTTTACCTCTCGGTTTCTTACTCAAACCACTACCTATGCCTTGATTTTCCATGCATTCACACTTAGTTTCACATTCCAAAAGTCAAAACATTAATGGAGGTACATGAACCTTCATCATTGTTAGAAGGATATGTGGCACCTTCTAATGAATCCAAGGACACCTAAGCTACCATTCATGGGTGATTCATCCAAGCTATAACATCTATATTTATGCCTCTCGGTTGAACACTCCCATGTTCAAACAAAAACTTATGGACACCACTTCCTCACTCTCTCTCTCTCGATCACAAAGCAAAATACCATCACCCTTCTGTCCCAAAGGCCCTCCATCTCTTGATTACAACATAAACAACAACAACAAATAACAACAACCGAAACAAACACAACCACATACCACCATCACCTACCATCACCATCCACGACCTCCATAACCTTGCCTCGGGTTCAAGAAGTTAGGATATCATCAAGATCATCATCACAAGGTAATTAAAAAGATATTTTGAATTTACAAGATTAAATCTTGTAAATATTCAAGAAAATCTAGAAAAATAATAAACAACTGAAATTGTGGGAATAAACATTAAAAAATTATTGTTTTTATACTAAAATATTAAACTGGAGATTTTGGTAAAATTTTGATAAGTAAAATAATTTATATAAATTATTTTATAATAGAAAATAGAAGAAAATGTCAAAAATATAAATAAACTTGGGAAAATTTGATAAAATCTCAGAATGATTCTTTTAAGGTATAAAAGCCTCTGGTATTATTTTAGAATTTTATACCTTATTATGATTAAAATACGAATTTTTATATTTTCTGCAATAAATAAATCATAATAAATACTTAAAGGACATAATAAATTTGGATAAAATCATAGACGGAATACTACAACATATAGTGCAGAATATATAATTTTCATGATTTATGGAATAGTATAACCATTTTTTCTAAATATTATGATTATTGAGAAAATTACAGAAACTGTTATATTAAGATTTGGACTATGGAATATATATATGATGTTTGGTTCGGTATAAGAAGCCTTCTGTAAAAATCTTGGAATTTTTCATGAAGAGAAACTATTTTTAATTATTATTGGGAATATTAGGAAATTCAGAGAAAATAATTTGTTAATATTTGGACTCTATAAAACTTATGTGATGCTATTGGACTATTGGAAGAAATTATATGAATTTATGAGGAATTATTGGACAACAATGAATATTTTGATGAATATTGGGATTATTGTGAAAAATTATAGAAACTATTCTCTTTGGACTTGGACTGTGATTTAATTATATGTTGTTATAGTAAATATTAAAAGTCGACTACAAAAATATAAGAATTTATTAGCTCCAGTATCTATTTTTGATGAATTCTTGTAATTTTGTGGACTTTATCATAAATAATCTATTAGGAAATAAATACCATAAAAATTTCAAGAGACTCTAAATGAATTAAACAAGTTTCTGTAAAATTTTCATAATTTTTAGAAGTCAGGAGCTATTTTTGAATTATTTTTGTAACTAATAAAGTAAGATTACAATTATTATCTAGAAACAATTAAAAAGGGGAATTTTGGAGGCTCGGAAGTGTTTCTCTACAAAATCCATTTACCTTTTACAGTCAATGAAAACCAGAATAATATTGAAGTATTATCTAACACTGTGAACTATTTATTAGGTTCAAGTGGGAAGATACGGTGAGTTCATAGCCCATTTTCCAACCGTTTTGATATTCGGTAAAGTTTTGGGGGAAAAAGCATACGATTTTTGGTTGATGTATTATTTTGATTTACTTGAGTTACTTACTGTCATTTATGATACAGCCATTAGTTCAAATGAGGAACCGTCTGCTAATATTAGTAGCGCTACTTAGGAGAATTAGTATCAACCGAATGAGGGTTGTTACTATTTTCCTGTATCTAACCGAATGAGGGTTAGGATGCAATATTACTCGATTTTGTGAATTATTTCGTGACAGTATGATTATGTTTGTGCAGGTTTGGTTTTAACTAATACATCAACAAAATAACTTTTGTTATATATATAAACCTATGTTCTCACCAACATCTTTGTTGACTTTATTGAGTATGCTTTTTCAGGACAAAATGGGTAATAGTTTTGATTGTAGCTTCGAAGTCTATAACGGATGAGGTGAAGTTGTGGAAAGAGTCTGTGTGACCATAACCGTCAACATCATTGACGGGTGTGTGTTTGTGGACGCACACTACCATCCTTGTTAAGAAGATATGCTGTAGTTAAAAGTAGTTAGAATTACATCAGATTTTGAAAACTTATGTAATAGATGTAATTCCTCGAATATTATGAATAAAGCATGTCATGTGTTGTTTTATTTAAAAATATTTCTATATATTACTCTGCTATAATTAATGCACTCTGATAAAAGCTAGTCACATCTGAACATCGTTTCGCGCTTCCGCTGGGATGTCATTCTAGTAACTGAGTAATATCTGTTGAAGGGTCGTCACATTCTCCCCCCGTTAAAAGAATTCCGTCCCGAAATTCAGTGGAGTATACTTTAGAAACTTAAACAAGTGTTACCTTAAAACAGGTGGGGGTACTTTTTCTTGATTTCATCTTCTCTTTCTCAGGTGTATTCTGGTCCTCTTTTTGCATTCCACTTGATTTTCACTATGGGAATTTTACTTCTCCTTAACTTCTTTATTTCTTTTCCCATAGTGGCTATTGGTTCTTCCACAAAATGCAGTTGTCTATCTATCTGTATTTCTTGAATTGGTATTTCTAGGGTTTCATTGGTGAGGAATTTCTTAAGATTGGACACATAAAATATGTTGTGTACTTCACTTAATTCCTGTTGGTAATTCCAACTTATATGCTACATGACCAATTTTATCAATAACTTTAAACGGACCAATGTACCTAGGGTTCTGTTGGATTCTGTATGCCCAAGACACATAGAACATTGATGTGGTTAGTATGTTGTGATCCAAGTCGGGTCATACCCAATAACAAGCTTAGCAAACACCAATTAATATTTAATTGATGATATGATCATGCAATTAAATAATTGCACCAATTTAGAAAATGAGTTTTCTAAATAAATTGTATGTGAGAAAGAACAAATTATAAGGATATTTTGTTCATGGATATTATTTGTTATGTTGTTTAAATTAATTAAGCAACATCAAATAATAAATGTGTGTGTGTATATTATATATAATTAAAAGGTTAATTATGTATAATATTTAAACTCTTGTAACTTTTTTATAAAAGAGATTTTTTAGGGGAAACCCTAATAAAACAAAGGGGTTCGGCCGCCCCCTTAGCCTCTCCCTTTTCATTTTCGTTTTCTTTTCTCTCAAGGGTTAGAGAAGTGCATCTCACAAGAACACACACATGTTCTCCATTTTCAGATCTCTCTCTCAATTTCTCACATGCAAAGAGTCACAAAACATGAATCTTTCTTTTGGAAGAAAGATCTTATGGCTGGAACAAAGTGTTTAACATCTTTGTTGGATGTCATGGCTGGAACAAAGCATGTCACGGCTGGAACAAGGTTCCAGCAGCCTTGATGACTCGATTTTGAAGGATCTTATGGCTGGAACAAAGTGTTTAACATCTTTATTGGATGTTCACGGCTGGAACAAGGGAGTTCACGGCTGAAACAAGATTCCAGCAGCCTTCATGACTCGTTTATGGTGCTCAAATCCTAACAAGAATGGTGTATGCTTAATGCTTGTGGGTATGATTGCTTGAGAACACCTCCTCTTGGTGTTTTGGCCGCTCAAGAACATCATTTTCTTGATTCAATCCACGATTTCAGCAGCTTATGAAAGGTAGTATGTATCACTTGTTTGAATTGATATATATTGGTCATAACTAGTTCAAACACATATATAAGATCCTTGTATTCTTGGGTTTGTTGTAGACATGCAATGAACAAATTTTTCAGATTTCAAATGATATTTGTTTGTTGTTATTCCGCTGCGTTTTCAAGTTTAAAATGGTTAAACAACATTGTTTAGGTCCAACAAACCCAACAATGGCATCTAGAGCCGGATATGTAGATGACTAGTTTCTTGTGTTCTTGTAAAATTGGTTTTATAAGGCTTTAACAACCTTATTAGGGCTGTTTTGTGATGATTTGATGATACCCCAACCTTTCAAGGTTGTAATCATGCATGCTTATGATTGGATCTTGAAAGGAAAGATATCAATTGGTTGATTGGTTTTTGTTTGGACAAAAGGACCCTAAATTCTTAGTTTGTGTTGGCTGAAAATTTAGGGTCAAATGGGGTTCATTTTGGTTCTTGAAATTATGTATGTGGATACATATATTAGTGCATAACATAGCCTTGACCATGTGTGTTTTGGATTTGGTTGATTGTAATCTTGTCATGTTGGTTGTATTCATTCTTTATGGGTTGTAATAATCCTTTTGGTGTTTCTATTTGGATTGTAATTTGTTTATTCATTTGGTAATGTAATAAATAAATTAGGAGTTTTTTCCTTTTACTAGAAAATATGTATTAGGATATATATTTTGTAAAAGAAGATGCTCGGGAAGGAAGCACAAAAGGAAGACACAAAGGATGGACTTGAAGCATTTGGATGCAAGTTCAAGTGGGAGTCTTTGAAGACCTCATCATTTGTGTTGTGTTGAACCCTTAGGAAAGACCTTATGACAACACTTGTGATGGCAAACAAGTGTAGTCAACTTAGTGGCTATAGTTATGCACATATGCTTGTATGATTGTACTTGTTTTGGTTGTTTGTTGTATGATTGTTATTTGACATTTGGATGTGCATAACAAACTAATTAACAAACTTAACAAGCTGAATTTTATGGTTCCTAATCATTAAGTGATTAATAAAAGGTTATTAAAAGGATTAATGATTTAATAAAAGAGGTTTTATTAAAAGTGAACCATAGGATACCTTATATTTGAAAGCATGCAAATACAAGGTAAATAGAGTTTTCAAACTAGAATCAATGAAAACTAAAAATCCCTTTTTCAAACAAGTTTAACACCGTCCTTTTGCACAACACTTAAGTCATTTGGAAACTCTTAATGGGATAAAGGTCACCTAACCATTTTGAGGGAACTTATGACTTAAGGTGAGAATACCACATTGGTGGGATAAAGGTCACCTAACCACTTGTGTTGGTAAACTCACATGCACTCTGATAAAAGCTAGTCACACCCGAACATCGTTTCGCGCCTGTCACATCCCGTCGGAAGTGCGAAACGATGTTCGGGTGTGACTAGCTTTTATCAGAGTGCATTAATTACAGCAGAGCAATATATAGAAATATTTTTAAATAAAACAACAACACATGACATGCTTTATTCATAATATTCGAGGAATTACATCTATTACATAAGTTTTCAAAATCTGATGTAATTCTAACTACTTTTAACTACAGCATATCTTCTTAACAAGGATGGTAGTGTGCGTCCACAAACACACACCCGTCAATGATGTTGACGGTTATGGTCACACAGACTCTTTCCACAACTTCACCTCATCCGTTATGGACTTCGAAGCTACAATCAAAACTATTACTCATTTTGTCCTGAAAAAGCATACTCAATAAAGTCAACAAAGATGTTGGTGAGAATATAGGTTTATATATATAACAAAAGTTATTTTGTTGATGTATTAGTTACAACCAAACCTGCACAAACATAATCATACTATCACGAAATAATTCACAAAATCGAGTAATATTGCATCCTAACCCTCATTCGGTTAGATATAGGGAAATAGTAACAACCCTCATTTGGTTGATACTAATTCTCCTAAGTAGGGCTACTAATATTACCAGACGGTTCCTCATTCGAACTAATGGTTGTATCACAAATGACAGTAACTCAAGTAAATCAAAATAATACATCAACCAAAAATCGTATGCTTTATCCCCCAAAACTTTACTGAATATCAAAACGGTTGGAAAATAGGGCTATGAACTCACCGTATCTTCCCACTTGAACCTAATAAAATAGTTCACAGTGTTAGATAATACTTTAATATTTTTCTGGTTTTCATTTAGAGTCTCTTGTAATTTTTATGGTATTTATTTCCTAATAGATTATTTATCATAAAGTCCACAAGATTACAAGAATTCATCAAAAATAGATACTGGAGCTAATAAATTCTTATATTTTTGTAGTCGACTTTTAATATTTAATATAACAACATATAATTAAATCACAGTCCAAGTCCAAAGAGAATAGTTTCTATAATTTTTCACAATAATCCCAATATTCATCAAAATATTCATTGTTGTCCAATAATTCCTCATAAATTCATATAATTTCTTCCAATAGTCCAGTAGCATCACATAATTTTTATAGAGTCCAAATATCAACAGATTATTTTCTGTGAATTTCCTAATGTTCCCAATAATAATTAAAAATAGTTTCTGTTCATGAAAAATTCCAAAATTTTTACAGAAGGCTTCTTATACAGAACCAAACATCATATATTTATTCCATTGTCCAAATCGTAATATAACAGTTTCTGTAATTTTCTCAATGATCATAATATTTAGCAAAAATTGTTATACCATTCCATAAATCATGAAAATTATATATTCTGCACTATATGTTGTAATATTCCGTCTATCATTTTATCCAAATTATTATGTCCTTTAATTATTTATTATGATTTATTTATTGCAGAACATATAAAAATTCGTATTTTAAACATAATAAGGTATAAAATTCTAAAATAATACCAGAGGCTTTTATACCTTAAAAGAATAATTCTGAGATTTTATCAAAATTTTCCTGAGTTTATTTATATTTTTGACATTTTCTTCTATTTTCTATTATAAAATAATTTATATAAATTATTTTACTTATCAAAATTTTACCAAAATCTCCAGTTTAATATTTTAGTATAAAAAAATAATTTTTCAATGTTTATTCCCACAATTTCAATTGTTTATTATTTTTCTAGATTTTCTTGAATATTTACAAGATTTAATCTTGTAAATTCAAAATATCTTTTTAATTACCTTGTGATGATGATCTTGATGATATCCTAACTTCTTGAACCCGAGGAAAGGTTATGGAGGTCGTGGATGGTGATGGCAGGTGATGGTGGTATGTGGTTGTGTTTGTTTCGGTTGTTGTTATTTGTTGTTGTTGTTTATGTTGTAATCAAGAGATGGAGGGCCTTTGGGACAGAAGGGTGATGGTATTTTGCTTTGTGATCGAGAGAGAGAGTGAGGAAGTGGTGTCCATGAGTTTTTGTTTGAACATGGGAGTGTTCAACCGAGAGGCATAGATATAGATGTTATAACTTGGATGAATCACCCATGAGAGGTAGCTTAGGTGTCCTTGGATTCATTAGAAGGTGCCACGTATCCTTCTAACAATGATGAAGGTTCATGTACCTCCATTAATGTTTTGGCTTTTGGAATGTGAAACTAAGTGTGAATGCATGGAAAATCAAGGCATAGGTAGTGGTTTGAGTAAGAAACCGAGAGGTAAAGGTAAGGTGGCAATCTTGTTTTGTGTGTGAATGTCTCAAGAAAACTGAGGGAGGCTAGGGGCTGCCACCTCTTTACCCAAAGTGTGAAAGCAAGAATTTATTTATATTGTTGACGGTTTTAGCAAGGAAGAAAAAGTAAGACTAGCTTACCTAGTCATATGAGTAATTTAGGTGGTGGTTTAGTGGTTTTGGGAGTGGTGTAGCAAAAGGTAACCGAGGGTAGTGATTTGGGTTAGTTTTCGAGTGATGTTTCTTGGGTGGTTTGTGTTGGTAGTTCTAGGTTTTAGTTTTAGGTTTATGGTTGTGTTTGATTTGATTTAGTTTAGTTAAATCTTGATATGTTCATATATACATGAAATATTATTTTTATATAATTATTGTTGATTATATGCTTGTACAAGCTTAAACAATTACGAATACGCATTTTAACGTAAAACCGAGCAACTTATCTAGACTTATATTTTTTAGAAAATTAATTTATAAATCTTTATGATTCGCATGTTAAAGTACCCAAAAACATGCTTAAAAATGAGTTTATGGTGCAAATTAATAAACAAAAAAGTTAGAGGGTCTAAAATTAAAGTTTTTGAATTTTACTTCACTCATCTCCACAACTACTTTTTTAATGCCCAACCATAATTTTATCTATAAATATTAATCAAAATCTCTCCTTAATCACTTTCATCACTTTAAACTCTCTCTCAAACTCTCTTAATATATCCAAGAACTCTATCTTCTTGCAAGAAAACTTCAAGAACAACTTGTGATTTTTTTAATTTTTTCTTACTTTTTTCTTTCATTTTTCTTACATTATTTATTATTATTTACCACTTGTGTAACATCTGCTAATTTTAAAAATATGAACCCGAACCCATTTCGTTGGTGATATAAAACAAGCACATTATTCAAACTATTTCTTTCATTTTGGTGATTTTAAAACAATAAACGTGTTATTTAACTAATTTTGTGAATTTGATGATTTGAATTTACGTTTAATCTTCCCTTTAATAAATTTATAAACTTATGAGGTATTATATATGAGTTCTAATTTTTATATAAAAAATATATAGACTTCGAAATTTCTATAAGACTATTATCAATTACATGATTTTAACCATCTTAACAATTAAGTTATAAAAAAATTACAAGATTTATAATCTTTATAAAGTTCTTTTAAATAAATAAGTTGAGTAATTAGTTACATTTTAAATTATAAGTTTGGGGTCCAATTTGTAATTCCTGAAACTTTATTTTAAAAGTTTAGACATAAAATAATAACCACTTAAAATTCGAGGGACCAAAAGTGTAACCTTATTACAAACAACCCAAACCCCCTCTCCCCGTCGAACTCCCTACCTCCGGCGACCTCCAAAGCCACTGAGATGCTTAATTAAAACGAAATTTAACCAAACCTTAACTATGGTACACCGGTTTCGACCATTATATCGCTTTCAATTGAATTCATTCGATTATTAAGGTCGGGAATTGAAACCAAAACCTGCATTCAAAAGAATGAACTCGTTCGAACGGAAACGGATCAAATTGTACCAATTTAATCAAGGGTAAAGCTCCTAAACAACTCGTTTGAACTACATGTAACCTCAATTTCAATTAAAACACACACACACACCCCCCGATAATCGATCATCATCATCGTTTGGACCTGCAACTTAGCCGAGGTCCACCCCTACGGGGTATCTTTGAATACAATTGATAAAGGGCTTTCGTTCCTCATCACCCCTGAAAGCCTTATCATTCATCAATTTAACCATATCAACATTTATAATGTGGATTCATACACTCCATCAGTCGCGGCTATCGTGCATATGGTTCATCATCAATTCGAACTTAACCAAGTAAGTTAATCACATAATCATACTCGGTTTTACATGGGGAAACAAAGCCCCATGTTTAACTCGGCAATCTGCATCGTTTGGGTGTTCAATTTGATTAGAATCAAAGCTAGGGTTCTTGGCAATTTAGGGAATTTTGTATTCAATGTTTTTTTTAAACTTTGTAACTGAACTTTTAACAGAACCGGGGCTTATAGCCCACCGGTAACACACTTGACTTATACGCATGGGGTCTCGGGTTCGAACCCGGGCACCCTCATGTTATTTTTAGATTATTAGTTTTTATTCGTTTTAAATTTCATAAATCTTTAATATATTATTTAATCAAAATAAAATAATTGTTGTTAATTAAATTTATTCCTGAAGTTACTGATTTAATTTCTGAAATTTTTAAATAAAATAATATTCTAATTTTATAGTTTAAAATTATAAAAACTATGACAAAAGGTATTTAAAAGTTTGTCTTTTATTACTTTATAGTAGTTCTTTAAATCAAATAAGTTATGTTAAAACCTATTTAAATAATTGATTATTTAATTGGTTATTTTGATCAAGTTATTAGTTAATTAATTATTAATTTTAAAGGTTTTTAAAAACTTATGATCTTAAATCTAATTACTTTAGAGAATAACAAAGGTTATAAAAACATAATTAATTTTTTTATGTAATTTAAATGCAATAAATCTATTACGGTTCAAATTTAGAATATTTTAAAACATTATAAACTTACATGTTAAATAATTAATTATTTAAATAGTTATTTTTATGAAAATAGACTATAAATAATAATTTAAATCATTAAATCATTAGTGGAAATCATATTATCTTTAATTATGGATTAACCATGATAATTATAGAAATTATATATATATTTTATAATTTCACAAATTATTTACAAGTATTATTTTGAGTATCCTTATAAAATGTACTAAATAATAATTTAGATTAATATATTATTATTGGTCAACACATTATGATCAATAAGTTATGATTGGTCAATACGTTATTTTAACCATTGTTAAACCATGTTTATTTTAAAAGATTATAAAGATTTATTTACATTTTACATTTAAACCTTATCAATTATTATACCTAATTATCTTTCTATATTAAAAACATTTAAATGGTATAATTCTTTTTGTTGAATTAAAAATATAAATAACTTCGTTATATAAAGTTATTTACTTGTCAAAACCCCACAATTCTATTGAAACCCTAGTTCTCGTTAGAACTTTAATCTTATTATCAACTTTAATCTGTTAATATATACGTTAGGTGCCTTGTGAAGGAATACATTGGAATATTGTTTAATTCTTATTACCATCTTATAATACATACATCAAGTGAGTATTTCTATACCCCTTTTGCATATTTTTACACTTTGGGGTGAAACATGTTACCTTATAACCAATGCACTTGTAAACTCGTTTGATTCTTGTAAACACTTGGCAATTCACTCGTATATTGTGGTTAGTTGATCTTAGTAATTACCATGTATTGACTATTATATGTGCAGTCATTAACTATTGCTAGCCTGGCGACGTCATAGATCTATGGGTTTGACAAGCCTGCTTGGTTAATCCAAGTACACTTAGTTAATCGTATAATATTGTAAACGTGGAATCTTGTAAACTGTCAAGGTTTGATTGTTGCATCTGTCATACATCCCTAGTTACTGTGCTCACTAACTTATGACATGAATTGCCATCTTTTATATATTTATGTATGAAAATTATGGAAGACTCACCAACATTATGTTGAACCCTTTATTTTCATATGTTTCAGGAAACACGCAAGTTTGATTGTCCTCTTTGAAGCTTATTCACATCTAGGAATGGACCTAGTTAAATAAATGAGTTGTCTTGAATTATTGCATGTTACGTTATGTTGATTTCTTATTTGAGACTTATGGTTGTAAGTTACAATTGAAACTTATGGTTATAATTTTTTGGAATATATAATACCGTTATGTGGTTGCGAACTATCTTAGGCCTCACATCTGGACGATTTTGCCGTCAAGGTTGGGGTGTGATAACTTGGAACAACTTATTGGACATAATCACTTAGTCACCAAGGTGAACAATTATGGTAAACCACCATTTTTTAGGTCTAAGTTAAAAATGTTCTATTTTTTCTTGTTTTGTTTTTTGCATACTAAACCAAGTCAACAACAACTTTTATATTGGAAGGCTTATGTTGAAGATATATTCTAGAAATTTTAAGGGTTTTACACCTCCATTCTTTCATCTTTATAAAATAATAAGTGATATACAAATCAAAAATGGAGTAAACCAAACAGGGCCTCCAACAAATGTTGAAATGCTTATGTTATGGTATGAACTTTTCTATCAGATAGGAAGGACTATAACACAAAATACGAATAAAAGAAGCTCTATTATAGCCATTATAATTATTTGAACATTGGTTCTAGAACTAATCTTTTGACCATACCCCACTTGAAAACTTAGCAAAATTAGTTAGTTTACTTTACTACTTTCATTCATGTACTCATGACTATCCGAATCATCCTTACGTGGAGATTTTATGCAATGGTGATAATTTTTGAGTTTTGTGCATATTCCTACCTATAATACATAAATTATTTGAATATAACACTTGAGGTTTATGGATTACCTTACCTCTAATGCATGACTTTCAAATATACATATATTTATATAATGCTTAGTCAAAACCAAACCTTAACATCAATCAAATCACGGTTAAATGTTATATGTTAAGGTAGACATTATACTAATTTTATGATTATTTATTTGGGACTTCCTTTGATTGACCAGTAATCATGAAGAACACATACAACACATGATGCCCAAATAAGTGTCTAAGTAGTATATTTTCAGGTACTCTCATATTTGTAATTTTTATATACTTTCCAATCGCTAAATATTAAACTTTGAATTATAAACTTACACACTTTTGTTTACCTTTTAGGGTGACTTTGGTGACTCAATCATTTAAACTCATTCATCCATCCTTGTGGATTCTAATCACTAAATCATGAGTCATACTTCACCCTTTTTGTTTTAACATTATTTGGGTTGTAACATGTATCAGTTATTAAATGCACTCAATCATACATTCAATCAAACTTATTCTAAAACTCAATTCATACAACATCCTTACTTGTTATACTATTTGTGAATACATGCTAGAATACATTATCTTGCAAGCAATCTAAACCCCACTGTTAACATGTATAGCGCTTTAAGACTAGCACATCCGCCCTATCATGATGGGTCTATGTTAAGTTATCAATCTTTATGGTCTTGGTGTCTTTTAATGCTAAGATTATGCTAGTGTACACTTTGGTTTAATTGTTCTCTTTGCATGCTAGCAATGTACAAAGATTAGTATACGTTGTTCATGTTGAATTGAGATTTATTCACTATTATGCTATGTATACAAACTTGTATGCTCACCAACATATTAATATATTGACTAATATTTTATACATGTTACAAGAAATACGTAAAGCCTTATCAAGAAATTCAATTAGGTGGACTAAAAACACACCAAATCTATCATTTTGTTATGTTTCTTTTGAACTTGTATTTCTAAAAATTATTGTATGTTTACTTGGAACATTGTAATGTTATGTTAATGAATAGAAATGAAATTCAACCTTAATTTATTATCATTTTAGTTCTATGATGTCTTTGAACAATCTATCACTTCTCGCACCCTGATGTTTCCGCCATCAGTTAGGTATGGCATTTGCATGTAACATTTCTTATGACCAGTCAATGTAGTTTGCATCTGTAAGCACTTCATTGATATGCATTTGTTAGGGGTAATTCAAGGAATTGATGTAGCAAGGAGAGTTGTGGTCTGTGACACCACTATTGTTGCCTCCCTCATTCTTATTTTCTTTGTCGTTGGTCATAGTGTCTCTTTTATGTATCGGATCTCTTAATCCTGCTATGATACCATATTAAGTCTTGTTAATATGGCATGTATTTTCATTTGATAATGACATACAATACAAGTAGAAAAGCTACAAATTAATACAAGAATACAATGCTTATCTATGGAAACAAGAACATGCAGGACTGGTGAAGGGGTTCAGTGCAACTGTTTAACAAGGTTAGCAGAGTTATAACACTTAGCAGATCAAATAAGGAACCGGCTTGATAAACGGAAATGAGAGTTGAAGGTACCTGGTTCATGCGCGGTAGATAGGTACACACCACCTCACCTTCTTATCGACAATGGAGGGAGAGGTCCTCTTGACCTTGATCAAGCCATGTTAGTGGCGCAAGATAACTCTTTTTCTAAATGTGGAGGATACCATACCATTAAGCAATAATCAACTAAAATGATACCTTTTTTTGCTAAATATACAACCATTTAATACATTTTATCCACACCTTCATCTCTTCTAATCTCAGCCTATATATGCTCAAAAATATGTTTTAGTATTTTTTATGGATTCATCATCACCATTATCATGTTTGAGCTCTAATGAGTCTTCCAATGGTTCATTTAAGAAACATAACAATCTTATTTTATCTAAAATGGTACAAGTTTCAGTTCTTTTACTTGATGATTTGAAAACTTCAAGCGACGAAAACTAGAAGATATTTCGGTATAGATCATGTTAGCAATCATGATCGTGTCATACATGATCACTTCTATGAACATCCTATACACCTAGAGGAAGTATTCCATGAAAAGGTTTTGTATGCAATAGGAATTATTTATCAAGATCACTAATAACATGGAAAAATAATTACTTATTTAAGAGTAGCTTATGGTAGTAGATTGTCACACTCCATTCCCTGGGCGTGACATGTTGTATTACACTCACAACAATATATAGCATAAGTCTTCATAATCAAGACCAGAAAACTAGTGCGAATTAAAATCGTAACAGTATTTACATAAATCCACGCATCTTTTGTGTTTACAATTCCAAACATAAATACATATACATTGCCCCAGGCAGGTTAATCAAGTTAATGTCTTCTATATGAAGATTTTTATTCAATTTAAACCACTAAGTCTCTTCGACCAAGCTTATTGCCTTCGACATTTTCTGCTCCTACATCACGAGCTAAAACACATTAACAATGATGTTATTGGTGAGTCATAACTAATGACTCTAAAGCTTTTAGATAATCACGACAAGTGTGCAAGTAAATATCAACAAATAAAATCTATACTGAAGTCGCTGCAACAAGCATCAGTTTTGACCACATAAGTGTCACTCTAGGCTTAACACACACACACACACTCACACACACACACACACACACACACATATATATATATATAACACAAAGAGAGGGTTAGTTATAGGCGCACCGGCCAACCAAATCCCTCGTCATCCAAACTGCTGAACCCTATCCACAATCTTCGTTGTAGCCTCAAGCTAGCCCCTAGTCCTATCCATATATCTCTGTGATGGCCTCAAACTATCATTATCCCCTAGTCCTATCTACAGTCTCTGTTATGGTCTCGAGCCAGTCCAATCCTATCCACAGACTTCTTTGTAGCCTTGGATTGAGTATTCACCATATATTGTGGCTTCCTTACCTAACTAGATCCAAGTAAGCACATATATGCCTTGAGGTTTGAGCCAAAATTTACATACTAGTAACCATCTATTTACCTTAATGGTTTGCCTGGTGCTCGCCATCGATCTAGACATACCTAAGACCAAGGCTACACATGTGTCCTATTTGTTTTACTTCTCCTCACACTTTCCAAAACATTTTCTATCAAAACATTACAAGCTCGGACGCAACCCCAAAACATTTAAGAAAAAAGGAGAGCGTTTAGTGATATGGTTAAATTATACATATTATATATAAATATTGCTTGCACTTTTTACTAACTTTTTAGTAGTGTTTTTACTCATATTTGTTTCAAATTAATACTTCATAGGTTTCAATTAATCATGAACTTTAAATATATATATATATACACACACACACACTAATTATTGTAGTATACGTAGTATATTAATAACTTATGTAAAATGAATGAATAATAAACAAAGAGATAACATGGGTTATAATCAATGTTTTTAGAACCGGATCGGACATCGAACCAGACGTCTTACTGGTTTGGTGGTCGGACCGGTCAGACCGGATTTAAGAACCAGATGATGTCATAATTTTATATTTAGTATATTATATATACATAGTTATATATAATTAAATATAAGTAATTTATATATGATTTACATATGTATTTTATAGTTATATATAAAACTTAACTATATTTGTATATCCAACACACTAATTTATGGTTCAACACCCCGTTTTTACCCATTAAAACAAAAAAAAATCAAAATTCTGATCCAAACCCGTCCGGTTTCCCGCTCCAATCACCGGTTCGGGACGAACCGACCGGTTCGACCAGTTCAAAACGAATCATAACGGACCGGACCGACCACCTAACCGATCCCCTGTCTGACCGGTTTGACCGGCCGATCCGATCTGGTCCCAACAACATTGGTTATAATATGAAAAGTTGTAGTTCACGTTTTCAAAGTTGGAAGATGCTTTTAAATATTGTAATTTTATTGGTCCATTATTATGTTTTGAACATAAATGAATCCCCACTAATTTTCATTTTTCTAATATGAAAATCAAAATAGGCCTAATGTCACGAAGTGATTTCTTTGACTCTCGTGCGGCACTTAGACTTGCTCTAAGTTCAGCCTTTGTGACCCAAATGAAGTAACAATTGAAGTTACGATGCAGAAGGCGTTTGCAAGCTCGTAATACAAATGCTTTTGTATTGCTTACAAGTTTGTTTACAAGAGTGAGTTACAAGTGTTTTACACAAGACTTGTATGTGTTTTTGGGTGGGTACAAATGAGAAAGATCAGCCATATTTATACTACTCATATGGATCTAGATCCATCTTGATCTAGATCATTCTAAGTCAGGATATTTACATGATGTGTTCTAGATCTTTCTAAATATCTAGCTATCTAGATCCTTTTAAGGTCATTCTAGACCTGCCTGAGTGGTTAATGGTCTTTTGCTGATATTATTACCAGTATTCGAGCTCCATTAGTGACCTACCCTAATTTATTGTAGAAATTTTCAGGATCAATGATTGGACCCGCCCTCCCGGAGGGATATGTGCATCTAAAAGAAAACACCGATTCTCTCGCTGTAAAATGGATGAAAATGTAGGAAATTTGATCCAACCCTTAAAATTTTGATTCCATACACTATTCGTAAAACCAAAAATTAGATCCTTTAACTTAGTATTTCTTGATCCAGATTTGTTTGGGTTGTTCTGGGGTCTTCCGAACAGCCTTAGACGCCTTCACATGTTTTCAAAAACTTCCGGAACCCGAGTAACACGACTTGTTTTAAGCGGGTCGTGACATTTTCCCCCACCTAAACCCACGACGCCCTCGTCGTGCTTGAGTGACCCTCGACTTGTTCTTGCAAGTTTCAAGACGGATAGTGTTTTGCCTTGATGACTTGACTCTATCATGGTTGTGTGTACTTGATCGCCTTTGACGATGTACAAGGTGTTCAGAAAAGTTGCTGGAATGGCTTTTGCTTTCCGGAAAAAGTCCATCCCGAGCAAGAACTTGTGGTCGCCCAATGGTACTATTGAGAAGTCAAGTTTTCCTTGCCATGTCCCGATTTTAGTCTTGACAGCCCATGACATTCCTTCGATCACTTCCGTGTTACCATTGGCGTCTTTGAGAAATCCCTCTCGTGTGGATATTCTTAAGCCGAGTCTCTTAGCCTCTTCTTATGTTATGAAATTATGACTTGCTCCGGATCTACTAGTGCCTTTGCAAGTCGTCCATTTATTTCCAAGTTCACAAACCGAAGTCCTTTCACCTCCATGTTCGTGATGTTTCCTTTGTGCTCCATTGGGCAGGACTTAACATTTTTAACAGCTTCCCTTCATGTGCCGTTAAAGCATTCAATACTTGTAGTTTCATGCCCCAAGACGAACCTCCTTGTCTTCGTGGGATGCATCATTAGTTCTAGCCACCATGGCTTGCAGACTTTGTTTCTTCGGGCAGTCCCGAGCATTATACGGTCCATCACATATAAAACAGAATTTTGGAGGATACTTTTCATTGTCGTATCATGGTGGTCTCCTTGTTTCCACCTTCCGATCATGATTGGGCTTAACTCCCCCACCTTTCTCATCGTCATTTTCCTTTTCATGGGCCTATATGGTTGTTTTTCTTTATGATCGATCAAGCTTTCAGCTATTACGATGGCTGAAGCAAGATCTTGAACACTTCGTCGCTCCAACTCTATCTTGGCCCATGATTGCAGACCATCAAGAAAGTATAAAAAGAGTCTTTATCCGATAAGTCTGAGATCTCAATGACAAGTGTTGTCCCGGTTTGTTTGAGCTTACGAAGTTGACTTTTGGCTTCATGCTCAGCATTTACCGGATAAAACTGTCTTTTGAGTTCTTGGATGAACTCAACCCAAGTTTTTATTGTGCACGTACCTTGTTCGATATCCATGCTTTGACGTCTCCACCATCGTGCTGCTCTATCTTTGAGATACATAGTGGCTGTCTTGATTTTGGTGGCGCCGTCCAGGATTTGTACTCCTCCTAGGTACTGCTCCATTTCTCAAATAAAGTCATCGACCGCCTAAGCTTCTCGTTTGCCCAAAAATGGTGATGGTTTGGGAATTTCAACCCTCGGTGTAAAGTTCACGATGTTACCTCCAGTCGTGATTATTATCTTGTTGCAATCAACTACTCTTGCTTCCAAGCCGAGTAGAGTTCGATGCATGTCACTTGACAACTCGTCCATGTCCTTTTGTAGATTGCTAGTAACGTCTTTGATTGCTTCTTTGATCATAAATTTTACTTCATCATGAAGTAGTTCCACAAAAGCCTTGAATCCATCTCTAAGCTCGGTGAAGTCACCTTCTATCACATCTAGCCGTTGGAAGCACAAGTCTACCTGAGATCCTATCTCGATGAGGCCTATTTTCATGTCACCGACCCGTTTTCCCAAGGTACGGTCCTTGGATGTCCCACGATTTTTCTTGCTTCCATGGGGAGTCTTATCTTGTCCTCGGTTTCTTTCATCGCCAACAACCTTCCTTGGATTAGTCGCCATCCCTAGCGATTGACGTAGCGCTGATACCACTTGTCACGAAGTGATTTCTTTGACTCTCGTGCGGACTTAGACTTGCTTTAAGTTCAGCCTTTGTGACCTAAATGAAGTAACAATTGAAGTTACGATGCGGAAGCGTTTGCAAGTTCGTAGTACAAATGCTTTTGTACTGCTTACAAGGTTGTTTACAAGAGTGAGGTACAAGTGTTTTACATAAGATTTGTATGTGTTTTTGGGTGAGTACAAATGAGAAAGATCAGCCATATTTATACTACTCATATGGATCTAGATCCTCCTTGATCTAAATCATTCTAAGTCAAGATATTTACATGATGTGTTCTAGATCTTTCTTTCTAAATATCTAGCTATCTAGATCTTTTAAGGTCATTCTAGACCTGATCTAGATCCTTCAACTTAGGTAAGGCCCCATTCCCGAGCACCTCAAAGCTGGTCATCATCGCACTTAAAACACATCATTTTATAATCATTACAAAAATCATGTAGCGGAAACTTTAAAATAACTTTTCAATTTACTATAAATGTTTTGCCACTTAATACAACGTTCATCAATTACAAAATATATTTGTTGTATTACATCACAAAAGCATTATACAAAAGAATGCATCCCAAAAGAGCTGAGTAGCCGCCTCGTGCCATCCTCAGCAACACTACCTGTCAACTGGAAACACAAAAAAAGTCAACGTTGCTGAGTGAGTTGTAGTTTTATAATAAAACATAATTTTCTTTCGTTAAACTGTTCTTTACATACATGCGGTCACACAACATACGTACACATAGATATTATCATTATATCTTCGACATTCATTCATTAGCTTTTGTTCATTTATCATTCATCGTTAACATTCACATTCATTCATAAACTCTTTCTTTCGTTCGTACGTTTCTTACTTTCATTCATACATTCATTACATTCATTCGTATGTTCATTACTTTCGATGACATGTACAATACCCCGAACATTGTGCACTAGTGCTGGTGCTGGACCTCTGGTAATCAATCACGAACATTGTGCACGAAGCTGATCCAGTCACCTAGGGCAAGTACAGGCACCACTTATTTTTCCTTTTTCATTTTGGATCAATGCCATGTGCTATACCCCGAACATTGTGCACGTGTGCTGGTGCTGGACCTGTGGTAACTAAATCACGAACATTGTGCACGAAGCTGATCCAGTCACCTAGGGTAAGCGGCAAGGATCCCGTACATATGGTCAATCACAAAGATTGGACCCCCAGTGTGCATCCTTCGGGGTAGCTAACCCGCACACCGTTGAGCTAACACCTTCGTTGGGTGTGCACCTCCATACATTTGCTTGCAAGCCTTTCTTACTCTCATTCATCATTAATACATCCATATATTCATCATGTTCCTCTTTCATTATCTTTCACTTTACATTACATAATACTTTCGTTTTATTTGTTAATCATAACACGTATAGTCACGGGAAAGATAAACATACATCGAAACAAGGAACATCGACATTACCAGTCATCAGTCATCACCATCATACATGGCCACTTCATACTTAACATAACATACATCATGCATAACATGCAACACTATCATCATCGTGCCCAACATAACTTCTAAAGCCTCGACGACCATCTTACATGTACTTACGGGAACTACCACATCATTACGTACCCCTGATCTTTTCCCGAAAGTCAGTAATTAAACTACGCCTCTCCTCATACACAACAGCCCTATTTGGGCGATTGGGCACCCTTCAGTCGCATGGCCTCCATGCGACTGAACATCATGCGACTAGACTAATGCGAATGAACTCCCATGCGACTGAACCTCCAATCGTGCGGATGGATCCTCAATCGTGCGATTAGACACTATGCGAATGGGCCCTATGCGACTGAGCTCTCAGTCGTGCGAATGCACAGCTATGCGACTGAGCACCTATGCGACTGGAGTCTTAGTCGTATGATCTGTCATGCGACTGGACCCCAGTCATGCGATTGAACCTCAGTCGTACGATTGAACCCCAGTCGCCCCTTAGTCGGCCGATTGGCCCTCCAGTCGCGTAGCCCTAACTGGGCGCAGACTGCAGTTCATCCCGAACTGCAGTCGCGATTTTCGACCTCCAAACCCTTCCAAACACATTCTAAGCCCAAATAAACCCTCCTAAACCTTAGGTAAGCATACTATGACACCATTCAAGCACACACAAGTCCGAAATCACACCATAAACACATTACACACAATCACGCCCAAATGGGTCAAACACACACATTTTCAAAAACGGGTTTCTATGTGTTCCAGCCCCAAAATTGGTTGAAAACAAGTAAAATAGGGGTCCTAGAACTCACACAAACAAGAAAAAGATGAAGAGCTCTATTTGGACTTGCTACACGACGAGTTTTGAGCCCGAATCGACCCGAATCACCCCTTTTTCTCTTCTTTTTTTCTCTTCTCTCTCTTCTTCCTCTCTTCTCTCTTTTGGCTGTGTTTTCTCAAGAATGGGGAGAAGTGGCTGCCCTCTCCCTCTTAATCCCCAATATTTACAACTTTTCCCCCGTTTTGGAAAGTTTGGTCCCCCGACTTCGGACTTTATTTCTTTTTCTTCTTTCGTCGGCTTTAAAATAGATAAATCACCGGGCGTTACAAGTCCACCCCCTTATATAGGTTTCATCCTCGAAACCTGTTATTCCTCGAACAAGCGTGGGTAATGCTGTCTCATTTCCTCTTCAGTCTCCCACGTTAACTCGGATCCCTTCCTGTGCTTCCACAATACACGCACAAGAGGAACCACTTTAGTTTCAGCCTCTTCTCTTTTTGATCAATGATTTCCGCTGGTTGCTCCACGTAATTGAGCCGTTCGTCTACTTCGATATCCTCCAGTGGAACAATCATATCTTCATCTGCCAAACACTTCCTCAGATGTGATACGTGGAATGTCGGGTGAATTCCATTTAACTCATCTGGCAACTCTAATCTATAGGCCACCTCTCCTATTAAAGCAACGATTCGGAAAGGGCCTATGTACCTCGGGCTCAACTTGCCCCGCTTTCTGAAACGAATAATACCCTTCCAAGGTGAGACCTTCAACAAAACCCGGTCACCCACCTGGAACTCAATCAGTCTGCGTCGTTTATCAGCATACGACTTCTGTCTATCTTTGGTTGCCTTCATGAAGCCTTGATCCTTTCAAGCTTTTCAGTCGTAACATCAATCACCTCGACGCTCCCTAACACTTTATGACCAATGTCACCCTAGCATACGGGCGTCCTACATCTCCTACCGTATAGCATCTCATAAGGTGACATACCAATGCGGCATGATAGCTGTTATTGTATGAGAATTCAGCTAACGGTAAGTGGTCATCCCAACTTCCCCCGAAATCAATCACACATGCCCGAAGAATGTCCTCCAATGTCTGAATGGTCCTTTCTGACTGACCATCAGTCTGGGGATGATAAGTCGTGCTAATGTGTAACCTCGTCCCCATGGCATCGTGGAATTTCTTCTAGAATTTGGACATAAACTGAGTGTCACGATCAGACACAATAGACACTGGCACACCATGACGAGCTACAATCTCCTTAATGAAAAGATCCGCCAACCTCTCGGATGAATATGTCTCACGCATCGGTAGGAAGTGAGTACTCTTCGTCAAGCGGTCAACAATCATCCATTTAGCATCATACCCTTTCGGAGTACGTGGCAGCTTCGTAATGAAATCCAGGGTGATGTGCTCCCACTTCCATTCCGGTATATCCAAAGGTTGGATCTTCCCATATGGCTTCTGATGCTCGGCCTCACTAGGCACTTACTCACATACTCCACACATCACGCTTCATACCCGGCCACCAATAATCTTTCTTCATGTCTTGATACATCTTTGTTGCACCGGGATGAATGGAGTATCGAGTCTTGTGAGCTTCATCCATAATCTTCACCCGTAGATCCCCAACACGAGAAATCCACATCCGCCCCAATCGAGTCACGGGTCTTAACACCGAGTGTGTTTTCACCCAATTCCGCAACCAGACCTCTCATTCTTTTAGAGTTAAGATGATCTTCTTTCAAAGCCTCCTCTTGAAACTCTTTGACTTGCTTCATCATGTTAGAGGTCATAATTAGCTGATAAGCCTTCACCCGAATCGGCTCGGGTCTCTCCTTTGGGCTAAAGGCATTCGCCACCACGTTAGCTTTGCCCGGATGATAATGGATCTCACAGTCATAATCCTTTATAAGCTCCAACCATCGCCTCTGCCTCATATTCAAATCCTTCTGCTCGAAGAAGTACTTCAAGCTCTTGTGGTCAGTGAAAATGGTGCACTTCATCCCATACAGGTAGTGCTTCCAAATCTTTAACACAAAGACCACTGCTGCTAGCTCCAGGTCATGAGTAGGATAGTTAACCTCATGAACCTTCAATTGTCGGGATGCATAGGCTATAACTTTTCCTCTCTGCATTAATACACACCCCAATTGAGTAGGAAGCATCAGAATAAACCACCAGATCCTCACTTCCATCAGGTAAGGACAGAGCAGGGGCTTGAGTCAACCTCACTTTCAATTCTTCGAACGCCTTCTCTTGAGCTTGACCCCATACAAACTTTACATCTTTTCGGGTCAACTTGGTTAGTGGAGAAGCGATCTTTGAGAAGTCTTGGATGAATCTTCTGTAATAACCCGACAAACCCAAGAAACTACGGATCTCGGATGGCGTCTTTGGAGACTTCCATTGCATCACCGCTTCCAATTTTGTCGGATCCACCATGATCCCCTCCGGATTCACCACGTGACCCAAGAATTGGACTTCGCGCAACCAAAACGCGCATTTGGAGAACTTGGCATATAGTCTCTCCCTTCTCAACGTCTCCAACACCTCTCGAATGTGACCTGCATGCTCTATCTCGCTCTTTGAATAAATCAGGATACCATCAATAAACACAATCACTGATTTATCCATCATCGGCCGACAAACTTGGTTCATCAGATCCATAAAAGCAGCTGGCGCATTGGTCAAACCGAAAGACATAACTAGAAACTCGTAGTGACCATAGCGCATGCGAAAAGCTATTTTAGGAATATCCTGTTCTTTCACCTTTAGCTGATGGTAGCCCTGTCAAAGATCTATCCGTGAGAACCAAATGGCACCTTGAAACTGATCGAATAAATCATTAATCCTCGGTAACGGATACCGATTCTTCACCGTTAGCTTGTTCATCTCACGGTAGTCTATACGCATCCTCATGCTACCATCTTTCTTCTTTACAAATAAGACCGGAGCACCCCAAGGAGAGATACTCGGTCTAATGAACCCTTTATCAAGTAGCTCTTGCAACTGCTCCATCAACTCTTTCATCTCCGTCGGAGCCAACCGATACGGTGCCTTGGCAGCAGGTTGGGCACCCGGTATCAGGTCAATCTGAAACTCTATCTCTCGATCAGATGGCACTCTTGGCAAGTCTTCAGGAAACACATCTGGAAAGTCACGCACAACCGGTACATCAGACAGTTATGGTGGGGCGTGTCCACATCCTTCACATATGCCAAGTAGGCACTACATCCATGCCTCATGCTTTCCCGCCACCGCCATTGAAATCACTTTCGGGATCGTCGTGACCCAATCCCCATAAACAGTTACCTAACTCCCGTCAGACGCTATCAACGAATCATCTTCTCGCGACACACTATATTTGCCTCGAAGTCCACCAACCCATCCATCCTAAGAACCAAATCTAAATCACCTAAGGCTATCACAAATAGTCTAACCGGGAATCCATGACCTTCTAACTCCACCTCGCAGTCTCCTATCATCTCAGAAGTCCTGATAGACTTACCTTGACGGTTTCTACATCGAAGGGCTTATCAATACTTCCACTCGTAATGGGCAACTTAGCACAGAAAAACAACAGAAACAAAACTCCTTCTAGCTCCAGAATCAAACAATACAGAAGACAGAGTTTGATTACTAGATACGTACCTGTCACGATATCGGGGCCCGTCCTAGCCTGCTCCGGCATTATCGTGAAGGCCCTGCGCCCTCTGCCCTTGGTTTCTTGCAATCCCTGCTTATGTGACCCTTTCCTCTGCAGTTATAGCACCGTACCACCCCACACTCTCTGGCCACATGACCGTGCCTCCCACATCGGAAACAGACATTGGTCCCCAGTCTACATTCCCCGGGGTGTTGGCGTTCACATATGGAGCAGAGTTTGGTCTCCACATACATTCTTCAATGTGCTCTTTGGCACACTTACCACACTTCCTAGTCCCCGCACCAGACGAAGCTGCACGCCGGTCCTCCATCCTGGCAATCTTTTGTTGAGAGTGGCCCTGTCACGTCTAAACCGCTTTCCGTTCTAGTTCTTGTCGTCACTACCCTTCGTGCTTCCTTCAATAGCAGTTATCTCCTTCACCGCCCTAATTACCTCAGTCACCATAGACGGCAGAATCGCCTGCATGACCTGTTGGACTCCCTCCACAATAGCCTCTTCCAGGGTGGTCCTCAAACTAGCACTATCATCGCTGCCTTCCAGGTGAGGGGCCCCGGGCTCTTCGAGTGCCATTTCAGCCGCCCTAGCCATGCTTCTCGTGACACGCGGTTCAGCACCACGTTCACCACAACCTCCATCTGACAAAACCTTAGGGGATCTACCGCTAGCCATCCTCTAACACACACTGAAAGATTCAAACACTAACACGGTCATTCAAGGGAATAGCTCAGTTTATGTCAAGTATAGTAAGTCCATAATTACAGTGGCCAGTTGTGATTAGCCACTTACATTACTCTTCGTACCCCGAGCATTACCTGTCCTGACTATATTAGTATCTAAATCTACCAGCAACACATAAACCACATAACATGCGCACATAATACCGGTTAATCATTAAGAAAATACCTAATGTCACGCAGCTACTCAGATTGGCATCCCTAACCCTTTCCGTCCCATTTTCAGTTTAAGTTAAGGTTTATTTTGAAAATTTTACCCATTTTACTTAAACTTTGGCTCTGATACCAACTTGTAAGGCCCCGTTCCCGGGCACCTCACAGCTGGTCATCATCGCACTTAAAACACATCATTTTATAATCATTACAAAAATCATGCAGCGGAAAGTTTGAAATAACTTTTCAATTTACTATAAATGCTTTTGCCAGTTAATACAACGTTCATCAATTACAAAATATATATTGTTGTATTACATCACAAAAGTATTATACAAAAGAATGCCATCCCAAAAGAGCCGAGTAGTCGCCTCGTGCCATCCTCAGCAACACTACCTGTCAACTAGAAACACATAAAAAGTCAGCGTTGCTTAGTGAGTTCTAGTTTTATAATAAAACATACTTTTCTTTCATTAAACTGCTCTTTACATACATGCGGTCACGCAACATACGTACACATAGATAATATCATTATTATCTTCGTCATTCATTCATTAGATTTCGTTCATTTATCGTTCATCGTTAACATTCACATTCATTCATAAAGTCTTTCTTTCGTTCGTACGTTTCTTACTTTCATTCATACATTCATTACATTCATTCGTACGTTCATTACTTCCGATGACATGTACAATACCCCGAACATTGTGCACTAGTGCTGGTGCTGGACCTGTGGTAATCAATCACGAACATTGTGCACGAAGCTGATCCAGTCACCTAGGGCAATTACATGCACCACTTATCTTTCCTTTTCATTTTGGAGCAATGCCATGTGCTATACCCTAAACATTGTGCACGTGTGCTGGTGCTGGACCTGTGGTAACTAAATCACGAACATTATGCATGAAGCTGATCCAGTCACCTAGGGTAAGCGGCAAGGATCCCGTACATATGGTCAATCACAAAGATTGGACCCCCACTGTGCATCCTTCGGGGTAGCTAACCCGCACACCGTTGAGATAACACCTTCATTGGGTGTGCACCTCCATACGTTTGCTTGCAAGCCTTTCTTACTCTCATTCATCATTAATACATGCATATATTCATCATGTTCCTCTTTCATTGTCTTTCACTTTACGTTACATAATACTTTCTTTTCATTCGTTAATCATAACACGTATAGTCACGGGAAAGATAAACATACATCAAAACAAGGAACATTGACATTTACCAGTCATTAGTCATCACCATCATACATGGCCACTTCATACTTAACATAACATACATACTATCATCATCGTGCCCAACATAACTTCTAAAGCCTCGACGGCCATCTTACATGTACTTACGGGAACTACCACATCATTACTTACCCCTGATCATTTCCCGAAAGTATGTAATTAAACTATGCCTCTCCTCGTACACAACAGCCCTATTTGGGTGATTGGGCACCCTTCAGTCGCATAGCCTCCATGCGACTGAACATCATGCGACTAGACCAATGCGAATGAACTCCCATGCGACTGAACCGCCAATAATGTGAATGGATCCTCAATCGTGCGATTGGACACTATGCGAATGGGCTCCTATGCGACTGAGCACCTATGCGACTGGACTCTCAGTCGTATGATCTGTCATGCGAATGGACCCCCAGTCGTGCGATTGAACCTCAGTTGTGCGATTGAACCTCAGTCATGCAATTGAACCCCAGTCGCCCCTCAGTCGGTCGATTGGCCCTCCGGTCGCGTAGCCCTAACTGGGCGCAGACTGCAGTTCATCCCGAAATGCAGTCGCGATTTTGACCACCAAACCCTTCCAAACTCATTCTAAGCCCAAATCAACCCTCCTAAACCTTAGGGAAGCATACTATGACACCATTCAAGCACACACAAGTCCGAAATCACACCCTAAACACATTACACACAATCACACCCAAATGGGTCAAACACACACATTTTCAAAAACGGGTTTCTATGTGTTCCAGCCCTAAAATCGGTTGAAAACAAGTAAATTGGGGTCCTAGAACTCACACAAACAAGAAGAAGATGAGGAGCTCTGTTTGGACTTGCTACACGACGAGTTTTGAGCCCGAATCGACCCAAATCACCCCGTTTTCTCTTCTTTTTTCTCTTCATCCTCTCTTCTCTCTTTTGGCTTTGTTTTCTCAAGAGTGGGGAGGAAGTGGCTGCCCTCCCCCTCTTAATCCCCCATATTTACAACTTTTCCCCCGTTTTGGCAAGTTTGGTCCCCCGACTTCGGACTTTATTTCTTTTTCTTCTTTCGTCGGCTTTAAAATAGATAAATTATCGGGCGTTACAACTTGGTATTTCTTGATCCAGATTTGTTTGGGTTGTTTTGGGGTCTTCCGAACAGCCCTAGACGCCTTCATATGTTTCCGGAAACTTCTGAAACCTGAGATGCTACCTTCCCCATTATGCTGAAAACTTGGATTACGGATCCCCATATTGGGCATTAGTTGGAAATTTATAGGAGGGGTTGGTTTTGCACCCCTTGATTCACAGGGATCGGCCCCTAACGTTGAGGTTGCACAGGTTGTGGTTGATGTGGAGGATCATCAGATGGAGGAAACACGGGTAATGGGATGTCTCCTAAAGGTTGGTTGGGTTATAGCTCTCCTTGGTTTTCTGGATTATTCATCCTTCTTGATTGGTTACTTTCAGGCTTTCTTAAAAGTCTACTCGAAATCCGATAAGCTATTGCTGATGTTGTACCTTCCTCTGATCTTATTTGTCCATGAATTCGAGAAGTCCTTGAAGTTGATGGTTTTTACACGATTCTCTCTTGCAGTCTTCTCAAATTCTGGATCAAAAAAAGTGCAATGGTGATGTCCTTCCTAAAAATCTTGTATGCATTATCGTAATGGTTACCTGCAAACAAGAAAACACAAAAATACCTCACGTAATACTAAACAAGAAAACAAATAAAAAAACAGAAAAAGTAAAATCTTTTTGGGTTTTTATAACTTTTTATGAAATCAAATAAAACCAATTAAACACTAAGCACACTAATTCCCCGGCAACGGCGCCATTTTGATCTGGTTGTCGAGGCTCGATCAAAAATAAGTTAAATAACCGGTCTTAGATACCTTTATTGCATAAGGGTAAGTAAGGTCATCTCCTCAGAGAATATGTGGAAAGCGTTTAATGATTTCAACTCGATTAACAAAAAGACACGGACTTTGAATTACAAATTAAAACGTTGAATGGATTATTGATCACACGTGCATAAAGCAAGAAACTTTAAAACGAATTTGATGAAACAATAAGAAACAATCACTTCCGGATCCTCAATTATGCAAGATTAACAATTTGTGTAATCAAACTAGGGTTTGCCAAAACCTAATTCTAAAGACTTCAACTTTTTAATTAACGTAATAATAAAGGATCAAACTTTTAAGACTCGCTTATTCACAATGTTATTAACTCATTTATATCAATTTACCTCTCGATTTTATTGAGTTCAAGATGCAAGGAAACCGAAAACTGATAATTTCAACAAGCAGCTTTGTTTATAAACGAATCTTTTAACGTAATCACAAGTTAAACTTACATTCAAAGACCATTTTCTAACAACCCTAATAAGAACACATAGAAAGTCTTACTTAACATAATTGATTCTCCCAGAAGCAATCACAAACGAACTTGCCACTTATTGGCATGATTGGATCTTCAATGGTTGATTGGATGTTGTTAATGCTTGATTCGGGTGAAACAGTGGTGAAAAGAACTCTTAAAAACGCCTTGAAAACGTCCAAAATTCGCCTGTATGAAGTCTCTTTTGAAACACTAATGATTGGGGTTAAATAGGATTTAAAATTTGAAAATATCCTCCAAATATCAGTTAGACCGTAACTTACGGCCTATAGACCGTAGGTTACGGCCTACCTTCAACCAGACGGCCAAACCTTCTGTCTTACGGGGTTCACAGACGGACTCAGCAGGGCCGTAAGTTATGGCCTCCCTGATTTTTTCATAATTTTCTTCGTTTTCAGCACCTTTCAAGCCATAGCCTTGCTATTCTTTGTATCATTCTCAAATAGTGTTCATTAAGCTTCATTTAACCTATATCAAACATGTAACAAAGTGATTATATTGGATATCAAAATTAGGTTAAAAAGAATATTTTAAACATCTAAAATTCATACCTAACACCAATACATCACAGCCTTATCTAAAACATAGGGGTGATAAATATTGGTTAAAATCTCCTATCCATTGCTTGTTAGGTTTAGATTTCATGAGACCATGTTTTGACTTTCGTTCGTGGTGTTAGAGTTTTAAGATATTTAATTGGATTTGATTAGTTTGTCCTTTATCTTAGGGTTGGAAAATACAATTTTAAAGACATTGTGGTAGAAAACCTAGGGCCATCTTCCATTAGATATTTTAATAAATATATCTTGTGTTTTACACGTGTCTTTGGTTTTATTAGTAAGTAGCAACATACCTAGTTATCCCTATATTCTTATTTTGAGAGGTAGTCATACAAATTGTCGTTGTGTCATTACATCTTAGTTGGATTCCTGCGTATATAGTTATTTCGCATATTTGATCGTATTCAAGTTTCCAAGTTTGAATTTTTAATTTATTTATTTCATCCGCCGTGCTTAGATTAATTAATTTTAGTTAAATAGTTTATTTTTATTAATATTAATTAGTTAAAATATTTAAATTAAATTATTTAAGTTAGAAGTCGATAGAGGTTTATTATCGAGAGCCGGCAAAAGTGTCCACGGATTCGATATCCGGGCTTATCTAAATTTTACTATATCACGACCGGTACACTTGCCGCTTGTGTGAACTATAGTTAGGAAATTCATTTTTTAAAACTAATTTGTGAAAATTAGTTTTATAATTGTGACAACCCGAGTTTTTCCATTTCACTATTATTTAATAATAATAATAATAATAATAATAATAATAATAACAATAACAAATGATAATAATAATAATAATTCCAGGGGGTATATGTGTCATTTTTGAAACATAATATTCAAGTTTTAACATAAAATAACAAAGGTTGTAATCACAGGGACCAAAAATGTAATTTTAAAAATCCCAAACCATTCCCCCCCCCCCCCGTCGACCCTGTAGCTCCGGCCACTATTCCGGCCGACTTCCAGCGAGACCAAACTACCAAATTAACACGGTTTTGACTCAATCAAAAGCTCCCGACACATTCGAGTGGGAGTTTCGAACTCGTACAATCACATCAATTTGAATATTGTAGCCGAATTAGGTGCGATTGCCACTTTCGGCCGACCACCCACTTAATCGGCCACTTTCCAACCATTATCGCGCATTACACCCATTAACGATTAAATTAACTCTGCACTAACGAATGTTTAATCCTATATAAACTTCCTTTGAGTTCGTTTGATCTGAAAACATACAAACACATCACATTCAATCTAACCTCTGTCGCGAACCTGCAAGTCACTGTTTCTTCATCGAATCAACCTTAAACATGTAATTGAAACTATCTACAAACTCGTTTTTACAAGGGGAACAAAAGCCCCATGAATTCGATAGGCAAAAACATCGAATCGGGGATCAATTTGACTCGGATCGAACCTAGGGTTCTTGGTGGAATTGGGGGCATTCTGGAATTTGTGTTTAACGGAATTAAAGGCCGAGTCCTAATGCGGCCACGGCCTTTGGTTCACCGGTTCCCCACTCACTTGCTTAACTTGAGGTCACGGGTTCAAACTCGTGCACCTCCCATTATTTTTTTAAAAGCCCTTTTTGACCTTTTAAAAATACAGAAAAATGCTTAAAATTATAAAAATAATTTTATAAACTTTGTTTATTTTAGAAGTTAACTAATTATTCTCTGGAAATTTATTTCTTTAAATACCTTATTTATTTATTTATATAATTATTACAAATCTTATAAATAGTTACATTTATAAAAATGGATTTTAAATAATAATTTAAATCATCAAGTCATTAATGGAGATTATATTATTTTAATTATGGATTTATTATAATAAATGAAGGAATTATATTTAATAAATTTTACAAATTATTTACAAATACGAATATTATCATTATAATTATGATCATGCCATTGTTATTATTAACATCAATATTGGTAATATTATTAATACATGGTGTTGTTTGTATATCAAATCGTGCGCGTCAAACCGAACCGACCCGAATCCGACCAAATGTACTTATTCGCGTTGGGACACATTTTAAAAACTTAATTACAATTAATAATAGGTGTTGATCGTGTTTGATCGTGCATTACATTATTCTTTGAAGCTCTTGTTCATTTCATTACATCAGTTCAAGGTGAGTTTCACGGCCCCTTTTTACTTTCTTTCCTTTTGGGGGAGAAAACATGCAAACATATTTTATGAATGGTTTTAGTATTATTGATATCGCTTGTTACGTTAGTGCAAACACACAAACAGTCCTGACACTCTCGAACCGTTAGTAATCGAGATTAGCGAGGTAATTTTGAGTAGTACTACTGGGTCTGACAAACCCCGCCCGGGCTAGTCGCGCTAGCTTTATTGGAGGTCAAACGGGTGCGTTATTGACCTAACATTTGTCACTGTCTTGCGAGATGCGACGGGGAAACAACAAACATATAGGACACGCAAACAGTCAGCTTCGGTTCAAAACGCTAAGTAACATGATTATAGGCTAGCTACCTATCGATATGCTTTAATTACTAAATCATTCGAACAGTCGAACAGTTACGAACAGTCGAACAGTTACAAACAGATGAACAGTTACAAGCAGTCGAATAGTTACAAACATTTTTATATGTGATAAAACCTGTGAACTCACCAACTTTATGTTGACACACTTTAGCATGTTTTCTCAGGAAACAGGAACGCTTAATCTCATGATGCACGATTAAGAAATGCACTCAGGACATGCATACATTGGATCCATTTATGTTGCATTATACATTGTTGTGACTTAGCATTTCAGATTTTCAGTATTGTTTACATTTCAATATTCGCTTCCGCACTGTTATTCATTTCATTATGTTACTCTGGTTTAAGTCAAACGTTTATTTCTAAACTCATATAGTGTCGTTTGATATGACCGTGTCTGAGATCCTGGTATGTCACACGCCTAACGGTAAAACCCCGTTTGTGGAAATTGAGGGTGTGACAGATTGGTATCAGAGCCACTGGTTATAGAGAACTAGGATTGCATTTGCATCTAGACTATAGCCTTAGACACAACACTAGTACTGCATAGACACTCTTACATGATTGCAACTATTGTACGAACATTCTCTTACATCACTGAACGATCAAACATTACCCATTTGTGTGACACAGAGACACCTGTATTCTGGATTTCCTGGCAAAAAGCCTCCGGGCTAAGGCAATCATATCGCATAAATCTCATTGCGAGACAAGTTATGCTTACCTGGGGATTTCTGGGATGAGTGATAAACTATGGTTAATATACACAAATATCTATGTCACCTGTATCATCCTTGACTAACCGAGGGGCAGGGAGTCCCGCTCACTCACTTCCAACATCTATATATGATTCTTCACTCTCGGAGTTGAAGCAACGACAACTTGAATCTAACATCACCACTTGGGAACACAAAACTCTTTTCTAACACACATGATAACCTAACGATGACAAACAAGGAGAACAACATACATTACTTTTCTAACTCTACTGTACTTGTTTCTACTACCAACATGCCCTATCATCTTCGCTAGTCTTAACAGATAGTACTTGGTACTTGACAAAGTATGTTATCACGAATGGGAGGAACCGTGAATGACCATGCAAAGCAAATTAGAATCACAGGTGCACACGTAATTGTAATTTGTCGTGCATGAGAATTCTGGCAACTCTATAGGGTGATAACGGTCATAATCAGTACAAATTCTCATTTCTAAACTTGGAGACATGAGGTCTCGGTTCTCATGAAACCTCACTATCGATATGCAAACAAATCCTCCATTCCTACTAGTACGAAACAGATTATTGTTATCAATAGTTATTATTCGATAGTGACTGTCGTGTATTGTGAATTGAAGAATCATGTCTGGAAGAAGACCTGGACGCCCGAGGGGACACGGAAACATCAACCTGACTCAAGCTGAGATGGATGCCATCATCAATGAGCGTGTTGCTGATGCGCTCGCAGCCTATGAACAGACCCGCAACCAGAACCAGAACAACCAGAATCTGAATCAAGGAGGCCCAACAGCCTGTACCTTCAAGATATTCATGGATAGTAAGCCTCACTCCTTCAGTGGTTCTGGGGGTGCTGTCACCTTACTTCGTTGGCTGGAGAAACTCGAGTCAGTTTTCACTATGTGTAACTGTCCGGTGGGAAGCCGCATCATGTACGCCTCCGGCACACTAGAAGGACCAGCTCTGACGTGGTGGAACTCACAAGTCCAGACCCTAGGACTTGAGGCTGCCAATGGTTTATCGTGGGAAAACTTCAAGATTTTGATGAAAGAAGAGTATTGCCCCAGAAACGAGGTCCAGAAACTAGAAGGAGAGTTTTGGAATCTCAAAATGACTGGCTCTGAGATTGAGGAATACACGACTCGTTCACACGAGTTGGCTGCTTTATGTCCTCAGATGGTGACCCCGGCTTACAAACGGATTGAGAAGTACATTGATGGTCTAGCTCCTCAAATTCAAGCTAGTGTTATGGCTGCTGATCCTGTCACTATTTAGCAGGCTATCCGGCTAGCTCATAAGCTCACCGATCAGGCAGTGGCACAGGGTATCTTGCCTAAACGTGGCGCTGCATCTGGCTCATCTGACAATAAGCGAAAGTGGGATGGTACTACTAACAAGTCCTCAAACTCCAACAACAACCAACAACAGCAGTTCAGAAAGTTTGATTCATCTAGAAGCTTCACAAACAATAATCAGAACGATAACAACAATGGTCAGGGATCGAGCAACTACGCGGGCAGGTATCCAAAATGCAACAAGTGCAATTTCCACCACCATGGCCAGTGTGACCGCATCCGTTGCCAAAGGTGTGGAAAGATGGGTCATGCTGCCAAAGATTGCAGGGGCGAGCTGATGACTCAGCAACAACCTCAACAACAACGCCAGGGTGGAGCGACTAGGGGTTGTTTTGAGTGTGGTAAGGAGGGCCATTACCGGAAGCATTGCCCACAACTGAAGAATGGCAACAGGGGAAATAACGAAAACAACAACAATGGAAATGGCGCCAAAGGTCGTGCTTTTGTGATTGGTTCTGGTGAAGCAAGAAACGATCAAAACGTAGTTACCGGTATGTTTCCTCTAAACGATTGTTTTGCTTCCGTGTTATTCGATACCGGTGCTGATAAGAGTTTTATATCTACTAAGTTTAGCAAGCTTTTAGATGTAACCTTGACTGAGATGAACCCTAGCTATACGGTAGAACTAGCTGATGGTAAAATGATCGAGGCAACTTATATTCTTAAAGGATGTAAACTAGAGCTATCAGGACACAAAGTTGGGATAGACCTTATGCCTGTTACACTGGGTAGTTTTGACATAGTCGTTGGCATGGATTGGTTATCTAAAAACCAAGCCGAAATTTTCTGTCACAAGAAAATCGTTCGTGTACCACTCCCTAGTGGCGAAGTCTTATCCGTTCAGGGTGAGAAAAGTGGTGTCGTTTCTAGCATCATTTCGTATATGAAAGCTCAGAAGTACTTACGCAAAGGCCATACTGCTATCTTAGCTATGATCACAGAGAAGACTACCGAAGAAAAGAAGATTGAAGATATTCCCGTTGTACGTGATTATCCTGAGGTTTTCCCTGAAGACCTACCTGGTCTCCCACCGCATCGCCAAGTCGAGTTCCAGATTGATTTGGTACCTGGAGCCGTACCTATCGCAAAAGCACCGTACAGATTAGCTCCAAAGAAACTGCAAGAGCTGTCTACGCAATTGCAGGAGCTATTAGATAAAGGATTTATTAGACCTAGTTCATCACCGTGGGGAGCTCCAGTCCTGTTCGTCAAGAAAAAGGATGGAACTTTTCGCATGTGTATTGATTACCGTGAACTGAACAAAGTGACGGTTAAGAATCGTTATCCTCTTCCGCGCATCGATGATTTGTTCGATCAGCTTCAAGGGTCGAGTTTCTATTCCAAAATAGATCTGAGGTCAGGATATCATCAGCTAAGGGTTCGAGATGAAGACATTTCAAAAACTGCGTTCAGAACTAGGTATGGCCACTACGAGTTTCTGGTTATGCCTTTTGGGCTGACCAATGCCCCAGCAGTTTTCATGGACCTCATGAACCATGTCTGCAAACCTTATTTGGATAAGTTTGTCATTATCTTCATTGATGACATACTAATCTACTCCCGTAATAAGGAAGATCATGAGGGACATTTGAAGACCATACTGGAATTGCTGAGAGATGAACAGCTTTACGCAAAGTTCTCAAAATGTGACTTTTGGATGCGTGAAGTGCAATTCCTTGGGCATGTAGTGAATGAAAAGGGTATACATGTTGATCCTTCAAAGATTAAAGCAATCAAGGAATGGCCGGCACCAAAGACGCCTACTGAGGTGCGATAATTCCATGGTTTGGCAGGCTATTACCGGAGGTTCATCGAAGGATTTTCAAAATTGGCGCAACCTTTGACTGCCCTAACTCATAAGGGAATAATTTATAAGTGGGGCAGCAAAGAGGAAACAACGTTTCAGGCGCTTAAAGACAAACTCTGCAGCGCACCAATCCTAGCCTTACCAGAAGGAACTGATGACTTTGTTGTTTACTGTGATGCATCCATCCAAGGTTTGGGATGTGTACTGATGCAACGCGACAAGTCATAGCTTATGCATCCTGACAGCTCAAGGTGCATGAGAAGAACTACACCACGCATGATCTGGAACTAGCAGCTGTAGTGTTTGCTTTGAAGATCTGGAGGCACTACTTATATAGAACCAGGTGCACGATCTATACAGATCATAAGAGCCTCCAGCACATATTTGACTAGAAAGAATTGAATATGCGGCAACGACGGTGGTTAGAGTTACTCAATGATTATGACTGTGCGATCAAGTATCATCCGGGTAAGGCTAATGTGGTAGCCGATGCCGTTAGTCGTAAAGAAAATTTAAAGTCTCGACGGGTGCGTGCATTACAAATGACTATCCACTCTGACCTACCAGTGCAAATCAAAGCTGCTCAATCTGAGACCTTGAAGACGGAGAATCTCAAAGCAGAATCCATGCGAGGCATGGAGAAACAATTGGAGGTTAAATCTGATGGAATCCGTTATTTTATGAAACGGATCAGGGTACCACAGTGCGGGAATTTGCGAGAGCTGATAATGGATGAAGCTCATAAGTCACGTTACTCGATGCATCCAGGTTCAGACAAAATGTATCAGGACCTGAAAGAATTTTACTGGTGGCCGAAAATGAAAGCAGAGATAGCCACATACGTAAGTAGATGCCTAACTTGTTCAAAGGTTAAGGTAGAATACCAGAGACCATCCAGTTTACTCCAACAACCGGAAATTCCAGTGTGGAAATGGGAGCAGATCTTAATGGACTTCGTCACGAAGTTACCTAGGACTCCCAGCGGATGCGATACCATTGGGTTATAGTAGATCGCTTAACGAAATCCGCACACTTTCTGGCAATCCGAGAGACTGATTGAATGGAGAAGCTGACACGTATCTATTTAAGGGAAATAGTCTCTCGGCATGGCGTGCCGATATCTATCATTTCTGATCGTGACGCTCGGTTCACTTCTCATTGCTGGATATGAGTACCACGTATCACCCGCAAACCGATGGTCAAAGTAAGCGTACGATCCAGACACTGGAAGACATGTTGCGTGCCTATGTGATTGATTTTGGCAGCAGCTAGGAAACTCATTTACCATTGGTTGAGTTCTCCTATAATAACAGTTATCATACCTCGATCAAGGCAGCTCCGTTTGAGGCACTGTATGGACGTTAGTGCCGATCTCCTATCTACTGGGCAGAAGTAGGAGAAAGCCAACTTACAGGACCTGAACTTGTGCACGAAACGACTGAGAAGATCGTGCAGATCCGTAACCGTATGGCAGCAGCACGTGACCGACAAAAGAGTTACGCCGACAAGCGACGTAAACCATTGGAGTTTCAGATTGGTGACATGGTACTTTTGAAAGTGTCACCTTGGAAGGGCGTGATTCATTTCGGGAAACGTGGAAAACTAAACCCGAGATATGTGGGACCGTTTGAGATTGTCAAACGGGTTGGTCCGGGGCTTATCAACTGAACTTACCTGACAAACTCAGTGGATTACACAATGTGTTTCACGTGTCAAATCTAAGGAAGTGTCTTGTCGATGAATCACTTGCCGTTCCATTAGAAGAGATACACGTGGATGAACAACTGCGTTTCATCGAGGAACCAGTGGAGATCATGGATCGAGAGGTCAAAACCCTAAAGCGCAGCAAGATCCCCATTGTGCGCGTTAGATGGAACTCAAAGCGTGGACCAGAGTTTACCTGGGAACGCGAGGACCAAATGAAGAAGAAGTACCCACAACTATTCAACGATCAGACACCTACTTCTTAAGGTATCATTTTTAAGATATCTTTTTCCTTAAATTTCGAGACAAAATTCCCTTCAACAAGGGGATTATGTCACAACTCTGTCAAAACCTTACAACTCACACGGTATAAATCGTTGAATCTCATGTAATTAACTGAACCTAATGTTCTAATTTTCGGGACGAAAATTCCTTCAACAAGGGGATAATGTGACAACCCGAGTTTTTCCATTTCACTATTATTTAATATAATAATAATAATAATAATAATAATAATAATAATAATAATAATAATAACAATAACAAATGATAATAATAATAATAAGTCCAGGGGATATATGTGTCATTTTTGAAACTTAAAATTCAAGTTTTAACATAAAATAACAAAGGTTGAAATCACAGGGACCAAAAATGTAATTTTAAAAATCCCAAACCATTTCCCCCCCGTCGACCCTGTAGCTCCGGCCACTATTCCGGCCGACTTCCGGCGAGACCAAACCACCAAATTAACACGGTTTTGACTCAATCAAAAGCTCCCGACACATTCGAGTGGGAGTTTCGAACTCGTACAACCACATCAATTTGAATATTGTAGTCGAATTAGGTGCGATTGCCACTTTCGGCCGACCACCCACTTAATCAGCCACTTTCCAACCATTATCGCGCATTACACCCATTAACGATTAAATTAACTCTGCGCTAACGAATGTTTAATCCTATATAAACTTCCTTTGAGTTCGTTTGATCTGAAAACATACAAACACATCACATTCAATCTAACCTCTGTCGCGAACCTGCAAGTCATTGTTTTTCATCGAATCAACCTTAAACAGGTAATTGAAACTATCTACAAACTCGTTTTTACAAGGGGAACAAAAGCCCCATGAATTCGATAGGCAAAAACATCGAATCGGGGATCAATTTGACTCGGATCGATCCTAGGGTTCTTGGTGGAATTGGGGGCATTCTGGAATTTGTGTTTAAAGGAATTAAAGGCTGAGTCCTAATGCGGCCACGGCCTTTGGTTCACCGGTTCCCCACTCACTTGCTTAACTTGAGGTCACGGGTTCGAACCCATGCACCTCCCATTATTTTTTTAAAAGCCCTTTTTGACCTTTTAAAAATACAGAAAAATACTTAAAAATTATAAAAATAATTTTATAAACTTTGTTTATTTTAGAAGTTAACTAATTATTCTCTGGAAATTTATTTCTTTAAATACCTTATTTATTTATTTATTTATATAATTATTACAAATGTTATAAATAGTTACATTTATAAAAATGGATTTTAAATAATAATTTAAATCATCAAGTCATTAATGGAGATTATATTATTTTAATTATGGATTTATTATAATAAATGAAGGAATTATATTTAATAAATTTTACAAATTATTTACAAATACGAATATTATCATTATAATTATGATCATGCCATTGTTATTATTAACATCAATATTGGTAATATTATTAATACATGGTGTTGTTTGTATATCAAATCGTGCGCGTCAAACCGAACCGACCCGAATCCGATCAAATGTACTTATTCGCGTTGAACACATTTTAAAAACTTAATTACAATTAATAATAGGTGTTGATCGTGTTTGATCGTGCATTACATTATTCTTTGAAGCTCTTGTTCATTTCATTACATCAGTTCAAGGTGAGTTTCACGGCCCCTTTTTACTTTCTTTCCTTTTAGGGGAGAAAACATGCAAACATATTTTATGAATGGTTTTAGTATTATTGATATCGCTTGTTACGTTAGTGCAAACACACAAACAGTCCTGACACTCTCGAACCGTTAGTAATCGAGATTAGCGAGGTAATTTTGAGTAGTACTACTGAGCCTGACAAACCCCGCCCGGGCTAGTCGCGCTAGCTTGATTGGAGGTCAAACGGGTGCATTATTGACCTAACATTTGTCACTGTCTTGCGAGACGTGATGGGGAAACAACAAACATATAGGACCCGCAAACAGTCAGCTTCGGTTCGAAACGCTAAGTAACATGATTATAGGCTAGCTACCTATCGATATGCTTTAATTACTAAACCATTCGAACAGTCGAACAGTTACGAACAGTCGAACAGTTACAAACAGATGAACAGTTACAAACAGTCGAACAGTTACAAACATTTTATCTGTGATAAAACCTGTGAACTCACCAACTTTATGTTGACACACTTTAGCATGTTTTCTCAGAAAACAGGAACGCTTAATCTCATGATGCACGATTAAGGAACGCACTCAGGACATGCATACATTGGATCTATTTATGTTGCATTATACATTGTTGTGACTTAGCATTTCAGACTTTCAGTATTGTTTACATTTCAATATTCGCTTCCGCATGTTATTCATTTCATTTATGTTACTGTGGTTTAAGTCAAACGTTTATTTCTAAACTCATATAGTATCGTTTGATATGACCGTGTCTGAGATCCTGGTATGTCACACGCCTAACGGTAAAACCCCATTTGTGGAAATTGAGGGTGTGACAATAATATATATGTATGTATGTATATGTATATATATATGTATATATATGTGTGTATGTATATATATATTCACACATCATTTAGACTTACAATGATAAGCTTCCCGAGCGCGTCTGCCACATATTGGCCAGCTAGCGTTAATAATCCTATATTATACCGACACATACACATGTCAAGTTGATATAACTTACACGTGCAAACCTTCAAGATTCGCCGCTGGAGTTAATTTATTTGACTAGCCCTAGTCATGTCAATGACCTCAGGATAAGGTTTTCCATAACTCCGTGTTGTTGTTTCCCATCATCGGTCATGATGAACACGCGTCGAAAAGCTAGGGTTCACGCATACACCCACACAGTATCTAGACGGACTTATTTTACCATTGCCTAAAATCATTTTCATGTTTATTCTCCGTGTCAATCCAAGGTCACGACACTAGCATTTATTATCCATCTCTCATTATATCCACACATTATCCTGTGACAAATCCGTTGATCCATACAGGATCATTCCTAAACTATAATAATAATATGCATCCCAATCATCATCTACCGTTTAGTTTCTTCCAAAAACCCTCATTACCCAATAATCTATGATGATGCATAATGTGAAGGTTTTAGAACCTTAGCACAACAGATCCGGGTTCTCAATCAACTTCCAACAACCACGAATCCACCACCGCGCATTCTACCACTAAAATGGGTTTTCACATGTCATATACATGCTCATATACATCAATAAATCGTATTTTTAAGAGAATGAGGCTTATTGGTGTTTGCAAATAGTATATATATTTTGATAAAAGTTTTCACACATATTTAGTTTTACATGGTATTACTAATACTAAACTACACACAAAAGCCAAGTATAGCCATCGTGAGGTAATATAGTGTTGGTAAGAACCACGTATCCGTAGACACACTAAGTCTGCTTAATAACCCTTATAATGACTATCAGTTTTAGGAAATGATAAGTTAAACAAAATAACGATAAATATAGATAGATAAATATAGATTGAGATTTTTGATGATTCTTTCAGTAAAGCAAGGCTATCATTCTATTTTAGATTACACTTATTTAACTGTAATGAATTGGTGGTGTGGCTAAAGATATTGATTAATGTACTTATCTTAATGTTTATAAACGTGAGCCAACACAGATTTCTCGTCTGCCAGCTCCATAGTAACAAGGACACCAACATCGAGTAACTTACAATGTTGGTCAACATAATGAGCTGCTTGACGAGCATTACATAATGACATGATCAGGACTAAATAATAAACTAAATATGTAATTTTTTATAATTTTTAGCATTGTGTTATTTGAAAATTGTCATTTTAAAAAACACAATGCATAAGATAATAGTCAAAATTAAACTAAATTGATGAAACAATAACCAATACTAGACTCGATCTGCTGAGGAATACATAACAAACTTGAAACGTAAAAATTTTATTTATTTATATTATTGTGTTATTCAAAAACTATTATTTAAAAAACACAATGCATAACACAACGGTCAATATTAAACAAAATTGGTAACACAATGACCAATACTATACTCGATTATTAGTAATAGACATAATGAACTGCTTGACGAGAATTACACATTGACATGATCAATATTACATAATGAATTGAAAAACGTAAAAAAAGTACGTTTTTAGTATTATGTTATTTAAAGGTTATCATTTTAAAAAACATAATGCATAACACAATAGCTAATATTAGACATAATGTGTAACACAATGACCAACACTAGACTTGATCTGATGTGGAATAGATAATGAACTTGAAACATAAAAAGTTTACATTTCTCATTATTGTGTTTTTCGAAAATCATCATTTTAAAAAACACAATACATAACACAATAGTCAACATTAGAGAAAATTGATAACACAATGACCAACACTAGACTTTATGATTAGCATGGACACAATCAGCTACTTGACAAGGATTACACAAAATACTGATCAGGATTACACAATAAACTAGAAAAAATGTAAAAAAAATTACATTTAAACATTGTATTATTTGAAAATCATCAATTTTAAAAAACACAATGGTTAACATTAGACACAATAAGTAACACAATAAGTAGCACTAGGCTCAACAATTAGCAATAGATACAATGAGCTGCTTGATTTACATAATGACTTGCTCATGATTACAAATGAACTGAAAAACATACAAAACTTACATTTTTAGCATTGTGTTATTTTAGAATCATCATTTTTAAAAAACACAATGTATAACAAAATAGTAAGCATTAGCCATAATAAACCGGTATATATTATACAATGATATGATATTACACAATGAGCTGTCAAATATTACACGATGAGCTGAAATAACGTGAAAAAATCATTTTTTATTTATCAAAATTATGGGCGTTTTAAAAATAAAAAACGCCTTATTTTATGGTGTAATTTTTTTAGAAAAATAATATCGTGTGTAAAAGTTACGAGAGTTCTAAAAAAATATGAAACTTAAAAATGTGGTTAAGACTAAAATACCCTTGTCCAATTATTTAAAGATTCAATTATTTACAATTATGTCATCGAATTTTCTTAGCTATTGGATCAAAAATCTAATTGATAGTAATCCTTCTTTCATTTTTAGTTTGTCTTTCCTTTTTTACAATAACCCTACCTAGTTAATAAAGTGATAGTTATTATAATATATATTAATCTCTTTGGTCGGGTACTACAGTAACCGGGGGTATTTTGGAAAATTTTTAAGGCTTTACATGCGTCCATTTTACACGTCTTATCTGTCTACAATCATCTTCATCTCTCTCTAGATTTCACCAATAGAGCACCATCAACGGGTTGTTGTAAATCCAAGAGAAAGAGACTTCATAGCTTGTAATTTTGATAGTGCGGTGGTTCGTGGTGGTGGTAAACCGTCAGAGATAGAGAGAAGATAATAGAGGGGTTGGGACCTAAGCTATGCGTTGGTGGTTGTAACTGGTGTAGTGGTGGTGGCGCCCGGATGCATGTGGCGGTGGCGCCCGGATGCATGCGACGGTGGTGGTCGGATAAACAGGGTGATATATGTTGAAGATTTCATCTGAATATCCCAAACCCAAAAGGCTACTTACACACTATAGATGGAGATCATCAGCTATCATGTTTCAGATCTGAAAGAAATCGTTAATGGTGAAAGATGGTTCTTGATTCTCAGTTTACCAATTGTTTCAGGTGTGGTTTTCATTTTATGACAACTGTCACCGACAGGTCCGTCAATTAATGTGACACTCGTTAACTATCCACACGCGTTTATTATTTTTCGTTTTAATCGAAATTTTTCATATACTCGTTAACCCTAAAAATAATAATAATAATAATAATAATAATAATAATAATAATAATAATAATAATATAATAATAATAATAATAATAATAACAATAATAATAATAATAAGAAAGTCCAGGGGGTAATGGTGTAATTTATGAAACTTAAATTGAAAGTTATAACATAAAATAATAAAAATTCAAACTACAGGGACCATTTGTGTAATTTCTAAAACCCAACCCCCGGCCCACTGTTCCCTTCGCATTTCCGGCCAAACTCCGGCCGACCGCCGGCGGCCCTCCGGCGACCCCAAAACCACTTAAAAACTCGCTTTTACAGCTCAAAACGCACCCAATCGACACGTGGGTCAGATTCGAATCTGAGCACATACTTTAATCATTCAAAATACACTCATAGAACCACTAATCGATCCACTTTTTCTTCCACTATGATTACAGTTCACAAACCCACTCAAACGATATCAATAATCTAATTAAATCGATCTAATGGAACTTTATCGGCCTATAAATCGAATACAAACTCCAATTGCAAATAAACCACACACAAACACACTGTTTGATCACCATCTTCATCGTCGACCTGCAACTCTATCGAACACCAACCTCCGACCCTTCTAAATTAAAATTAACAGAGGGCTTCGATCATTAGCATCATTAGAAGCTACCTGTGCAATTAATTTGATTAACATCATCATGTGGGTACCTAACCAATGCTACGATAGCCGCGGCTTGTTCATCGAGTGTTCATCATCAATCTAACTTCAAATCAGGTAATTAAACACACCTATACATTCGGTTTATCATGGGGAAACAAAGCCCCAACATTAATTTAATTATTAACTTCGAATTCATGTTCAATTTGATTGAAATCGAATTAGGGTTCTTATGATTTGGGAATTTTACTAATTAATGGATGTACGAATTTAAAACCAAGATAAACCGCGGTTGTATGCCTTGGTTCACTGGTTAGTCTCATGCCCCATAACCTTGAGGTCCCGAGTTCAAACCCGAGCCCCTACCATATTTTTTTAAAGCCTTTTTAACCTTCAAAAAAATATATATAAATTTCTAAAAATTATAAAATAAGTGTTATAAACTTTCCTTATTTTAAATGTTACATAATTATTTTCTGTAAATTTATTTTATTTAAATACCTTAAAATTTTTATAAATATTATTTACAAATATTATAAATAATTATTTTTATAAAAATGGACACTATATTATCTTTGAATATAGATTAATCATGATAAAATATATTTTATAAATTCATAAATTTACAAATGAAATTGTAGGTTATTTCTTATAAAATATATTTTAACTAATGGTATAGATTAATATCTTATTATTAATTGAAATACTATTTGTAATTATCCTTAGATAATTATAAATTACATAATTGAACCACATCATTTTTATATTTAATATCATTCTAAAATATTTAAATATACATATAAAATCCTTCTAATGGAATCAAAATATAAATAATTATTTGGTAAACTTAACACTTATTAATAATTACTTATTAATACATATATAACCATATCAAAATCTTGTAACATATATACATCTATTTGTGTGCGTGTTGCACGTCAAACCGAACCAACCCAAATCCGACCAAATGTATCTATTCGCGTTGAACATATTTTAAAGACTTAATTACAATTAATAATAGGTGTTGATCGTGTTTGATCGTGCATTGCCCTTATTCTTTAAAGCTCTTGTTCATTTCATTACATCAATTCAAGGTGAGTTTCGTGGCCCCTTTTTACGCTTATATAACTTTTAAACCTTTTCAAACTTGGGGGAAAGAATGCTCACTTACTTAACATATTTTCAAGCACCTTCCCTAGTGGAAGTCTGCTGCAACATTTATGGTTAACTTATATGCTTATCTTATTGAATGATGTTATTATGACTCTTGTCTATATGCTATGTTGCTACCTTGTATGTTACTTGGTGGCTTTATATTACTATGCGCTATTACTTGATACTATGTGTTGATGCTATGTGTGTATGATGTTACTTGTGAATGCTATTGACCTTGGATGCTCTCGGCGGTGTCGTTCTTCTTTGTGGGTCTACTTTGTGGTTCTTCTTTGCCGAGCATCCATTACAACCATTAGTTCCGGTAATGGGACGTAAGGATTGGTTTGGTTGAAAACTATACGTATGCACTTTATGGATCTTGCTACGTCATGTGAACTTATTCTATTTAATACAACCATTAGTTCCGGTAATGGGACCTAAGGATTGGTTTGGTTGTAAACTATACGTATGCGCTTTGTGGATCTTGCTACGTCATATTAAACTATTTACACTTTGAGAATGTTTTCTTTACAGCCATCAATTCCCGTGTGGAACCGATGTATAGGTTTGGCTGTAGCTATTTATAACTGGTAAAACCGCCTATACATAAGTGTAGTTGCGGTAGCTCTTATTAAACTTACTTACTGTTTTCATCTTAACATCTTTTATTATATAAAACCAGTGAAGCTCACCAACAATTATGTTGACCGTTTTGAGCATATCTTTTCAGGTGATAGTAATCAAAGAGGATAGCTAGAGCCGATGCCTTAGCAGAGACCCTCAGGATTTCAATAGATTTGCATTAGTGTTGTCTATCATTTGTTTTTGTTTATGAACACTGTGTATGTAGGATTTGGTATCTTTAAATTAATAGACTATGATAGTCGTGGAACTGACTAACCACGACACAAGTCACCATTATGTCGGGTAACGTCTTGACACGTGGATCTTTGCATTTATTTTGTCTCTGTAAACTAACCAGGTGTTATGACGATCCCGTCCGTTACATCCTCGTGTTTCCGCTATAAGCGGGGGTGTGACAGATTGGTATCAGAGCCTTGGTTATAGAGAATTAGGTGGAGCACTCGACCTAAACTATAACCTAAGAACCTTCATATAGAATGCATGCTAGGGTTTGTGTGCATTTGATATTACCTAAATGTTCTTCATGATTTGTGTGACACATAGACACCTGTATCCTGGATTTCCTGGCAAAAGGCCTTCGGGCTAGGGCAAGCATATCGTATAAATCTCATTGCGAGACCAGTTATGCTTACCTGAGGATTTCTGGGATGAGTGATAAACTATGGTCAATACATAAGTCTATAAGGCAAATGGGTCAAGTATATTAAGTCTATGGGTTTAATACTACATGTATGTTTCTCTATGCTTGTTTCTTGTTTCTATACCTGATTCTATACATATGTGCTTGCTATCTGATCATCCTGAGGAAGACACTATTACTCTTAGTCTTTCTCCATGGGATACCTTTATACTAGAACTTTACGCTTGTATGCGCACAACATCATATCATTAGGTCGAGATACCTAAACAGAAGGGAACTTCGGTGATCACGCGTAGCGTCGATCTCGGATACTAAATCCGACCCTAACATGGTTATGCATGAAATCCTGGAAGTATGAAGGATAGGCAGCTATCATTAGACATATTGTACTTATGTGCTTGGAATTTATTTGCTATTACATACTACTATTGGAATACTATTGGCTCATGGACATGAGGGCATTACATGATTATGCTTGATGAATCTGGATAATACTATGATGTTAACTTAGGGTAGGTGAAGCTAAGGGTGATCATGCAAGGCAAATTACCATTACGGGTGCACACGTAATTGTAATTCGCCGTGCATGAGAAGTCTGGCTAATCTTACCATGAGGTTACGATCATGAGTATTACAAGTTTCTATTCTATACCCTAAGGTGTTAGGATCATAATTCTAGTAAGACCTTGATAAGGGTAACTAAACTAACACATGCTATTACTTAAGTCCTGTCCTACTTAGAGCCTTCATGGTATTTCCAATCATGACATTAATTTTATCTTTTAAGAGACATTCCTCCACTTAGCATTTCAGTAACTGAGGAACTGATTGAATGCTTAGAATGAAAGTGGACTATAGGAAATATAGAAGAGTGATGATACTCTCTACACATACATTACGTTATTCTTTGGGATAATGCTAAGGAAAATTAGGATGTCGTGTAACCGGTTTAAGTGTCATTCAAGGTATATCATGGATGTGGTGGGAACGCTGCGGGGAACCCTATATATAAGCATCACCGGTATACTAAGAATGTGCTTAAACTGGGCTACGTGATGATCTTGATGGACCGAAGCAGGGGTTATTGAAACTTGATAAGTGAAATCATGCGTGTATCTTAAGGTGACTAAAGTTTACACCTTTCTATGATTGGAAGATGCCGCCTCGAAGAGTCACACGTAGAACCAATCAAGAAGGTGAGGCCCCGCAAGGCAGGGGTAGAGGTATACCACCAAGAACAGGTGGTGCTCCAGCTGGCAACAATCAGGGACCTGAAAACCTTGACATAGCTGCTATGATTGCTCAGCAGCTAGCTGCACTAATTCCAACTATAGTGACTCAAGTGAGCGATACTCTTCTGAATCATCCTCTCCACGGGGATCATAATACTAATGGTCAACACAACCAAGGAACGGGGGAAGACACTGGCATTGAAGGAGCCACTGGGAACGAAACTGGAGTCGACAATACTAGACGGGGATGTTCATACAAGGAATTTGTGGCCTGTAAACCCCAAGAATTCGATGGGAAAGGTGGGGCGATAGCCCTAACTAGGTGGCTTGAAAAGAAGGAAGCAGTGATGGACATCAGTGAATGTCTCGACAGCCAAAGAATCAAGTATGCCACGTGTTCACTGCAGGGCAAGGCATTAACCTGGTGGAACACCCAGGTTCAGGCTAGAGGAAGAGAGTCAGCAATGCAGATGACTTGGGATGAGTTTAAAGCATTGATTTCTGAGGAATACTGTCCTCTCAATGAAATGCAGAAACTTGAGCAAGAATTCTGGAACCATGCGATGGTAGGAGCTGGGCATGCAACATACACCGATCGTTTCCATGAGTTGGCAAGATTGGTTCCACATCTGGTAACGCCGGAATCAAAAAGGATTGAAAGGTACATTTGGGGACTCGCGCCTCAAATCCGAGCAATGGTAACAGTAGCTGCTCCACCTACGATCCAGAGCGCAATTCTGAAGGCCGGCGCTCTAACTGATGAGATGGTGAGAACAGGGATGTTGGGAAGGGGAGCAGAGATGAGAAAGGAGGTTGGGGAAACGAGCCGGTCTAATACCGGAAGATTTGATAAGAAGGCCAAGACAACCCCAAATTTTGTGGCTTTGACATAAGGAAGGAAAGAATATGCTGGGCCGTACCCTAGATGTAACAGATGCACTCTTCATCATCACCCAGCAATGCTGTGTCGGACGTGTGTGAACTTTAGGCGCTCGGGGCACCTAGCGAAGGATTGTAGAACTGCGCCGAATCTGGTAGTACCCATTAACGCGGTTAACCCCGTCGGGAATGCCAGGGCTTGTTATGAGTGCGGAAGTCTTGATCACTACCGAAACATGTGCCCCAGACTAAACAGGGCACCGGGTCAACAAGGAAATGACCATCAGCAAGTGATGGCCATAGCTGGTAATCCGGGTTAGGGAATCAAGGAAATGCTGCCTGAGGACGTGCGTTCGTCATCAGGGCAAATGATGTTCGCCAAGACCTGATCGCTCTAGATTAATTTTGGTTCCGAGCTTGGAACATTTAAAGTCTTAAAATCAATTTCTTTCCATTTATCCTTATGATTTGATTTGATCTAGCTATATGGAACCATTTATTCCTTACTAATCAACTTTCATTTTGAGATATCATCAACACATGATTGAGTGATGGTAGCTTTCTTAAGCATTCTTTTTACTAAATAAAGACATTACCAACTTGTGATTATGTCTTCCTAGACATACGAATGTTCTCGACTGTACTGATGGGTTTGATGAAGTACGTATGCAAATCTGCATCTGGAAATTTGTTACCTTGCAAAACATGGTTACAAATACCTTTTCTTATTGTTTGTATCACTTCTTGAATCGATTTTGAATCCTTAACCTTGAAAATATTTAAAACTCTATCTTGAATTCGAACAACAAGACTTGTTACTATCCTCATTGCAATGTAGATATAATGTAGTCATGGGTTGGGCATAAAAGAAAAGACATAACTTGGCATGTGTCCAAGTGTTTTACCTTTACATATGACAAAACTTAACCTCCGTGTTCCCGTGAATCTCCTGTTTAACTTTTATTCACTAAAAGCTTCTTATTTTAAATGGCATGATGACGTTTGGGATTCTTAAATTCTGACGGTTAACCTTTCTTACCATGGTTGGCCTTTTATTGATTTCTAGACATCACCTTACCACGAAATTATATTCTGGAAGTTGTGATTTATAAGTCTAACATACCATGGTAACTCATCATCATTTCCAATGTTTCCTCTCAAAACGTCTCGTATTCCACTGGAAGAGTTCAAGTTGGCATATATTATGTCAAGAGACTTGAAGGATTCCCTAAATTGGAACATCTCATCTATAATCAAACGTCTATCACTGTCCGTTCGTACACTACCCATTTAAACCCTCTTGTTCATTTAAGTTTCATGCTTAATTTCGGGACAGACTTAAAGATGCTAGAGATTGTCAAAAGAGCTATGCCGACAATCGTTGGAAGCCTCTGGAATTTAATGTTGGAGATCACGTTTTACTCAAAGTCTCTCCCTGGAAAGGGATTGTACGATTTGGAAAGAAATGGAAGTTAGCCCCTCGATACGTAGGACCATTCGAGATTACAGAACGAATCGGTCCGGTGGCTTACCGGTTAAGGTTGCCACAAGAACTCAGCGGTATACACGACACATTTCACGTATCAAACCTCAAAAAGTGCCTGGTAGATGAAACGCTACATGGTCCAATTGAGGAGATCAAGATTGACGAAAAGCTTTATTTTGTCGAAGAACCTATTAAGATCATGGACCGAAAGGTCAAACGCTTAAGGCGCAGCAAGATACCGATTATCCGCGTGAGATGGAACTCCAAACGGGGACCAGAGTTTACGTGATAACGGGAGGACCAGATGAAATCCAATATCCGTACTTATTTGTGGATACAACTTCAAGACCTAACTCCAGCTGAATTTCAGGACGAAATTCTCTCAACTGGGGGATACTGTGACAACTGTCACCGACAGGTCCGTCAATTAACGTGGCACTCGTTAACTATCCTCACGCGTTTATTATTTTTCGTTTTAATCGAAATTTTTCGTATACTAGTTAACCCTAAAAATATTGACCTTGGATGCTCTCGGCGGTGTCGTTTTTCTTTGTGGGTCTACTTTGTGGTTCTTCTTTGCCGAGCATCCATTACAACCATTAGTTCCGGTAATGGGACCTAAGGATTGGTTTGGTTGTAAACTATACGTATGCACTTTATAGATCTTTCTACGTCATGTGAACTTATTCTATTTAATACAACCATTAGTTCCGGTAATGGGACCTAAGGATTGGTTTGGTTGTAAACTATACGTATGCGCTTTGTGGATCTTGCTACGTCATATTAAACTATTTACACTTTGAGAATGTTTTCTTTACTGCCATCAATTCCCGTGTGGAACCGATGTATAGGTTTGGCTGTAGCTATTTATAACTGGTAAAACCGTCTATACATAAGTGTAGTTGCGGTAGCTCTTATTAAACTTATTTACTGTTTTCATCTTAACATCTTTTATTACATAAAACCTGTGAAGCTCACCAACAATTATGTTGACCGTTTTGAGCATATCTTTTCAGGTGATAGTAATCAAAGAGGATAGCTAGAGCCGATGCCTTAGCAGAGACCCTCAGGATATCAATAGATTTGCATTAGTGTTGTCTATCATTTGTTTTTGTTTATGAACACTGTGTATGTAGGATTTGGTATCTTTAAATTAATAGACTATGATAGTCGTGGAACTGACTAACCACGACACAAGTCACCATTATGTCGGGTAACGTCATGACACGTGGATCTTTGCATTTATTTTGTCTCTGTAACTAACCAGGTGTTATGACGATCCCGTCCGTTACATCCTCGTGTTTCCGCTATAAGCGGGGGTATGACAATTTTCCCGGTTAAAGATTCAATTTTCAGGCTTGGTGAGATGAGATGGCTGGAAGCGGTGGTCGGAAGTTGTGGTGGTAAGTTGGGGAGATGAAGAGTTCTAGGTTTTTTCTAGAAAAAGAAAGAACACATAAGAAGAGAGAGAGGATAATCAAATTAATATTTACTAGCCGTTTAGAGGAAAGTCAATGCTTACTCTTTTGACAATATATGTCTGTAATTATTTTTTTAATACATGTATAGTAATCAAATGAGTAGGAAACATTAATTTTAATTTTTTCAAATCTCAAACTAATCACATTGATTAAAAGATAACTTAAGTTTATTATAATAATGTATATGTAGCTTTAAATGTAAGTAATTTAAAAAATACAAAGTGTTTATTTTATTATATTCAAGATTTTGGTAATTTGTTTAACTTTTTGTTTTTTTAAACATATTTAAAGATGTTTTTTTTATCTTTTCACACCTATATAAGTATGACTATAGGAAAATGTTCAAATGTGAACGAAACTAAATATAAATTTAAGCTTTTGAGTGGTTAAGATTAATTGTTCTATATAATGTTGGAAAGAGTGTCATTAAGTAGAGTACTTTTTATTAAATAAATTAGAATCATGGATCTTAACCAAACAAAGATTTAGATTTAGTTTAGAAGTTTTTTTTTAGTTTCTTCTTATTTCCCTTTAAATATTTCCCTATAAATATAAACGTAAATATTTTTATGAAGATTTCTTTATGTACATGCTTTTTCCACAATAAAAAATGAGTAATGTTAAAAGAATATAAATGTGTTTTAAAAATCTTAAATTGAATTTCTAATACTTATTTTTTTTATGAATATTGCCTCCTTTTCGTTTACTTTGTTTTTGTTTATAGATGTTTAAACGTTATTTATTTAAAGGTTTTCTTACGTGACGTTAACCTTTTTGTTATATAACATCATCTTTTTTACATGTACCAAAGCGCAGATCACAAACGTAGTAAGAGACCCGCGACAACGAACGGTCTTGAATTCTAGTCGTTGTCTTTTTATTTTTAAAATATGTTTATTAGGGTTTATTCAACACAATTTTGTTGGCACTAAACATGTTTGTTCCTTTTTCATTATGTCAACCACGTTTCATTTGTTGTTATTAATCAAACTTCGGCTATATGTTAGTATGCATTTATATAATCCTACTAGTATGCAGTTGCTTGATATATGTAGGATATTAAAAAAAAGTGTATATGTGTAATGTATATATGATTTTAGAACATTCATCTAAATATTCATTATATGATATGATGTAGTTTACTTGTACATCATAAATACAGGAGAATGGATGAAGAATTTAGAGATTATATAGTAAAGAACAAAAGAAGAATTCAGTATATGATCTAATTCTAATTTTCATTTTCTTCATTACGGTTACCAATTTCACGTTGGTATGAGTTCGATAGCTCAAACTCGTTTACTAAGTTAGGCCTACCCAACGGCTCTATGAAAATGTGACTAGCATCATAAGAAATCCTAAACTTTGGATGCATGTGTGAGCAAGAGCTAAACCAAACCGAAGCATTTGATGCATGCATGAGTAGGGCTGTAAACGATCAGAACGAACACGGACAAGGCGTTGTTCGTGTTCGTTCATTAAGAAATAAACTTGTTCATGAACTGTTCACAAACACTTACCGAATGAGATTCTTTATTCGTGTTCATTCATTAAGAAAATAAACATGTTTATGTACTGTTCACGAACACTTACCGAACGCAAATGAACACAAACAAAAGCAAACGAACACAAATAACTGTTCATGAACATAACGAATACAAAGAAGCTCATGAACATAAACAAATACAAATGATTATAGATTTATTTAGAATAAAATTTACATTTTTATTATAAACATTACACAAAATCAATAAATATAAAAAAAAATACTTGATATAATAGTCATAAAAATAACTGACACAAAATTAAGAATATAAACGAACACATTAACGAACATTAACGAATACATTATCGAACGTTCACGAACGAATATTATCGAACACATTATCGAACGTTCACGAACATAAATGAACGAAAGCGGTCTGTGTTCATGTTTGTTTGTTTCTTGTTCGTGTTCATTTATTTACTAAACGAACGAACATAAATGAACTTCCCGCCGAAACGGTTCACGAACTGTTCGTTAAACGTTCAGTTCGTTTTGCAGCCCTATGCATGAGCATGGAGTGAGTAAAGCCAAACTAAACATGAACAAAACCAAACCTTTTGAAGCAAGCCCGGGTAGAAAACGATAACAAAACGAATCCAAGGGTCTTGGGTCAAAAATAGACATAAATACCCTTTGTTAACATTTAGATTTAAAAATAATTAGGATCGTGAACTTTTTTTAACAACCAGGCAAAACAATAGCATTAATTAGCACAAACAAAACAATACAAGATGCCAACAACAAGATGCCAGGACAAACACCAAACAACCACGTCATTAGGGCACAGAGTTAAAATTACGCCAAACTTGCTAATCTACATCTCCTAAATAATCTTGCTCTATTTTTTATCCACCAAAAAGAGTTTATCTTTATCTCCTCCAACACCCTAGCCACCCTAGCCATATTGGAAACCCTCCCTAAAAGATTAGCTTATTCCAAGCCTTTCAAATAAACCAAAAAGACTCATGCATGCAAACTACATTCGTTTTCCTTTTAACTTGTTTGAACCATACCATCTTGTACCTCCATCAAAAATTCCTAAACCTACAACACGACCACTGCATATATACCACACTAATGAGCAATGGAACACCAAATCTCCTTGGCCAAAGGACATGTAATTAATAACTTATCTGTGGTATTAACATTACTAACTCACATGCAAGCTACAATCCGTGAGCTGCAAGGGTATCCCTCGATGGGCTAGACCTACCTCGGATGGAATATTCTTTAATCTCGCGTTCCACACAAAACCACTGATCTTCAGTGGCACCCATCTATCCCATGTCATTGGACCGAGATCCATATATAACTGATTGAATTCAATAAGATTTCTAAATTTCTTCACTGAGGACTCACCTGTGGCCCCTCCCATCCAGACCTTATGCCTCTTAACATTTTGTAGAGATTATTCTAAATCCCTTAGTTGAACCTTTTCCTCCTCATTTAGTCTAACTATTCTCCAATCCCACTTCCAAGTACCAAAGGGCTTGTATTAGCAACCATTCTTGATAAACTAACCTTTATCCTTCTCCAGATTATACATATTCAGGTACGTCTTTAGAGCCCTTTGTCCACCCAGATATCAATCTAGATTTTAATTTCATTCCCACTTTCCCGCTTTCCTTCAATGAAATTGCCAAGGTTGATGTTTTCTTTAATAAGCTCATTGTTATACTGATTATGTGTTTCCAAATCCCATGGATTGAGTTGTCTGAGTCCTTTCGTCCGTTGGAATTCATTCATAGGCGACCCATTTACCAAGATAGATGATGTCACCAAAATCAAAAGGTTATTCATTAGCTTTCGTAACAGTTTCGGAAATCCCATTTGCATTAGAACCAAGTCAAGGAACTTCCAATTGACCGTATCATAAGCTTTTTCGAAATCTCATAGCTTCACCTGTGATATACTTCAACCATGCCAAAATTTTACTCACGAATAATGGTGCATGGAGAATGTTTCTACCTTCAACAGACACTGAGTTTTTTCGCTTATTACCAAATGAATTACCTTTATGAGTCTTTCAGCCATTACTTTTAAAATCACTTTATTGATGCAGCAAGTAAGACTAATAGGACGCTAATCTTGCTTCATAAAAACTAATTTGATGTGGTTAGAATATTTCCAGTGCCGAGCAATGAGGCAAAAGTCTAGCAATCCCAAAACGATGAACATACCGGAACTCTATCTAGTTGACTTAGCTTAGAACCATCCGAGGGCGTACTTCCACCACCTATTGAGTATTCATGCAGATGAGCCTCATGTATAAAGGTATTGAATCTCATTGCATTCGATGCATTGATGAACGGATAATTTACATGCGTTGATTGCAACTATACTTGTGTTTTTAACACTTAAGTTATGTTAACTAGTTCATATTTTGAGTTGTAATATTTTAAGAGACCATAGGTTAAAATGGTATATTTATCTGAACTTTACATTAATTATTTTAAATATACTCTCAAAATACATAAAACATAAAATATAATAAATAGAAACATAGTATATAGTTTCAAATAAAACAGTAATTATTTTAAATATAAACTCAAAATACATAAAACATAAAATATAATACATGTAATAAATAGAAACATAATATATAGTTTTAAATAAAGTGTTTTGAATACAATTATAAAATATGAATGTGTTTTGCTTGGTTAAAAATTGTGAGAAGAGATGTATATTTGAAATCAAATTTTAAAAGTCCAAGACTTTTATATGCTCATATCTTAACATTTTATGCAAATCTCACGTGAAGTTTTTTTATATTAAAATTTGACAAGTGAAAAGCATGAAGAGTTTGAAGTTATCCACATGAAATTCAAAGTTAGCTACAGATCTACAACTTCAATATATTATAAAATGGACTTAAGGCCCATCAAAATTGAAAGATAGGAACGGAAGTAAAAAAGGGGTTTAGCTAGAGTTTTTGAGGAGACACAGTCACACGTACAGCAGAAGGTTTTCGAAGGCAGCAGCCTATGACTGCTTGGTTGGTTCGCACAAACAAATCAGCTTTAAGGAGGACTTTTAACCCGATCAATCGTTAATACGTTATAGTTGATACAGATGATCAGTGGAGTTTTTTTAATTATTTTTAATGAAATTTTGTATAGTTATAATATAATAAACTCTTTGTTATGATGATTGCCTAATCTCTTTTATGATCATCATCTGGTGATGGGTTCTTTAAAATTTATATTTATTTTGTTTTAACCTAGGTTCTTGGATTGTTCTTGTAGTGACATTAATTTTTTTTGGTTAATTTAACGAATTATATATGTTTCAAACATTTGTCTATTATCATTCAATTTCAGTTTCATTGCATCGTGAGCAGTTTGGTAATTAGAGGGGTGCTTGACATTTATGGTTGGGTAATTAGGCGCACAAGTTAGTATTAAAACTTGTCCTTGATTATCACTTTAGCTAAACTATTACAAGTGTATTTGAATCTTTGAACTCGAATCCAGACGTGATTGCCTTTATTATTACAAGTTTTCAAAATCGTATTATGTGCTTAATGGTTTTCTTATTTAATTGTTTTTTTTTATTAATATTAGTTTATTTCGAACCCACAGGTTCTCAGAATCCAGTTTAGTTAAAATAATTAATTAATTAGGTTTAGTATAGTTAATCAAACAAAACGTCTAATATTGACCACATGCTCCTCGTGGATTCGATACCTGATTTACCCTAGCTACCTAGCTTAATTAAGTTTTTGCATAGCCCCAACGACAGGTCATCACCTAGCTATCTAGGTTAATTAGGTTTTTGCATGACCCCAACAACATGACATCATGCATTAAAGATCGAATTGACTCTATGAGAAGGATGATTGACTACGTTGAAGTCACCGAAGCAAAATCCACATTCCCTTGATCTCTGATTTAAGAAGATGCAGCTCCTCACACAAAACTTACCTAAGATAAGGATTGTTAAGGGCATAAACATTCAGATTTAAAACTAAATTAGATCATCTCTTGTGTTTGTGGCTTTTAGCTCCTAGGCTTAGCCTATTTTTTGATTTTGGCACTTAGGGATATATTAATCCCATCTTCAGGTCTAAAAGCATTTCCCATAAAATCATCATTTGGTTCATGTTGTGAACTTTCCCACCCAACTGAATGCGCTCCTAGAGTTCCGCCAACTTTAGGCGCATGCGGTGATAACATTTCTCCAGTAATATTTGACCCGATTCTATTGTAAATCCAAACTCATTGCGTTATTCATGTAATAAAAATTTATTATTTAATCATTTTGTTTAATTATAATGTTTAACACTTTAATTATGTGATTTATTTAATTTATAAAATTTTATGATTTATAAAATAAATTTATTAAACTTAATCACCAAAATACTAGATTTTATTCATTTAATTCAAAGGAAATAATTTATTTATAAAACTTACAATCATTAATTTGATTATTAATCAAAATGGGGTTTTATAAAAAGTATATAACTTTAGGTTAAATTTGTAAATTATATATATATATTAATAAAAACAATTTAGCATAAAATATAACAAATCAAAGTTCAAGGGCCAAAGTGTAAATTTATTTTAAAACCCAATTATTCCCCCGAACCTCGTGCTTCCAGCCACCCTCTTCGGCCAGTCTTTGGCGATAACCAACACACCCAAATTAATCCATTCTGATCTAATTAAATTGTTCATCCTTTTCGTGAATCTGTTTCAAACATGGGACCTCTTTTAATTTGATTGTTGCAGTTATTTGACTCGCAACCAAAGACCTCATCAACATTAAACCTCGTTTCAACTTAAAGTTCAATTGTATGATTCTATTTGTTAATCTGAAATGTAATTCCAATCATTAATTGGACCATTATCATCATCATTATCTCCCATCGATCTCAACCTCTATCACATTATTCTTTTTCTGTTTATCATCAAATCAACACTCAAACAGATAACTAAATACATTTATGTACTTGTTATCATAAACATAATCAAATCTCCATGATTGATTTCTTTATCGGGTTTGATTTTATGCTTAATTTGGTTGAATTAAATCTAGGGTTTATACTAATTTGACAATTCTTTTGTTTATTATAATTAATATTTTTAACCATGTTAAATCAGAATCTAGGATTTTTGGCCCAATGGTTAACACACACATACATGGGTAATTTAAATTGTTTTAAATCATGATTTAGTGCCATTATATTTGTGACCTCTCGTAATTTCTGTTAAATGTTTGTTAAACATCGTTATCTCTTGTAAGGGTTTGTCTTGTTATTAATGCAAATCCGATGATTTATTTGTAATTTCTTGTATCACTATAATTTTGATATATTAAATAATAAAGTAATTAATGATAATAATAATAATAATAAACAGCAGCAGCAGCAACAACAACAAGAAGAAGCATAAATGAAAATAATAATACTGGTAATAGTAAATAATCATATTAAATGTAATCTTGTAAATATATAAAAACCATATAAGATTAACATTTTAAAAACTTGTAAATAATTAGTTTTGACATGAAATAATAACATTAAAACCACAGGGGCTAAACTGTAATTTCTTTTTAAACTAAAACTTAAAATTTGGTTTTGAAATACCAAACGTAAAACTACAGGGACCAAAGGTGAAAATTTTAAAAACCCAACCCACCTTTTTCTCTCCCCGTTTTCCCGGCCACCACCCCCGGCCGGCTCCGGCCAACTCCGGCGAACCCCAAAACGCCACCATTAGGCCGCGGTTTTAATCCTAACTCACCCCAACCGCTCCATGAATTCGATTCGAACTCAAATATGTGTAATAATTCGACTATAAACACGGTTATGATAACCGATTGAACCCGAAACCGAAACACTTCAGAACCCAAATCAATTATGCAATTAAGGCTTATTATTAGTAAAATTAATCATGCTCCAACGTCCAACAAATTAATACGAATTCAATGGTGTGTTAATCACAAATAATGAAGCCTTAATTTTGTTCGAACTGCAACCGAATCGTGCGAAGAAAAATTGAACTCGATGAACATGAAACAGTTCCAATTGGGACAATTTCACACAGGGGAGTCGTCCCTTTCCAACTCTCTAGAAGCCGAATTCCACAAACAACACACATACACATCGAATTCTTCGAGCCAAGCCGTCGATCTGTTCATCTTATTGCCTACATAAATCCAATCGAAATCAGGTAATTAAAAACATGTATACACTCGATTAATCATTGGGAATCAAATTCCTATATTTTATTATCATTATCGATTAGATGATCAATTTGATAGATTTTGATTCTAGGGTTTATGTGAATTTGGGGGTAATTGATGATCATGTTTTAAATCAACTTTTCAATTCTTTAAAACAAATCAGGCTTGGCCCAGTGGCTTAAGCATGGTGAGGCTATGCAGGGGGCCCGGGTTCGAACCGCAACCCCTGCAAATCTTCTTAAGATGTGTTTTCTTGGTTTAAAAATGCAGAAAAATATTTAAATATTATTAAAAATTATATAAAATCATTTTTAATCGGAAAACAAATAAAATCATTTTCTTTTAAATTTTCTTAAAAATTCAATTAAGAAATTTCCATTTCTTCTATTTCAAAAATTATAAAAATTGTACAAAATAAGTTTATTATTAATCTCAAATTGTAATGAATTCACTTAATTTTTTATAATTTCAGTTAAATAAACTTCTTATTGTTATTGTTACACATTTATTTATATTTTAAGAAAATAAATACATATGTACATATTTAAAATGTACCCTTATTGTAATTAATATAGTTTTAATCAGTTAAATTACTATTTTATCAAATAGTATTAATAATTCTTTGATAAGAAAAGTTTAACTTTTACTAATGGTTTTAACCCCTAAAATTCTTATCATTTAAATACTATAATAATAATAAATTGTATCTATCTTATAATTTAAAGTCGTGGTTTATTGATTTATAAATAACATCACTGTAATCCCAAATTTAACATTGTAATAATTATGATTAATTTAATATGTCGTTCAGTTAGGTTGAACTTTATCGAATCCTCGGCATTTCATACAAGACCTTCTTATTTGCTCATTCTTATTATTCATGTGAGTTTTCATACCCCCATTTTATATTATTTCACACTTTTGGGGTGAAACATGTTAACCATATTATAATCACACTTGTAAACATGTTTTTTACTCTTGTAACACTTGTGTCATTCATCTTATTATGTCATTGTTATTTGAACATTTGTAATTATCATGTGATGACGGTTGTAAGATACAATCATTAGCTATTACTAGCCTAACGACGTCATAGATCTATGGGCCTGACAAGCCTATTTGGTGCTAAAGCCGAGGTTATTGCTGGCTCCTAGTGTCGTATTCTTGAGCACTATTGGAGCCAAATACACTTAGCTAATCATTTAATCGTTATTGTGACCATATTTGTCAAGGTTTGATTGTTACATTTGTTCATCCATCTTTATTTACTTTATTCAATAACGTTTGACATGAATCGTCATCTTTGGTATATATATATCTATGTATGAAAATCTATGAAAACTCACCAACATTATGATGACCATTATTTTTAACATTTTTCAGGAAATGATACTGCTTAGCTTGCTTTAAAGACTTGTTACAATCTAGGGTTGGACCTAGATTAAAATAAAAAGACATTTACTATCTTTTGTCGTTGGAATTCTTATGTTTTGTTAATTATGGGGAACTTATGTTATTTCTTAAATGTATGTCATGAATATTGGTATTTAATAATATTGTCATTTTAAATTAGCGTTGTGTGGCATGAACAATCTTAATCCTCACATCTCGATGTTTCTGCCGTTAAGGTTGGGGTGTGACAATATTCATTGAAATATTAATTATTAAATTGATTATTTTTTTATCAAATTCACACTTTATTATTCAATTCTTATTTATAAAATTATTATAAATTAATCAATTTAGTGTTGGGTCATTATAAGGCTGCTGCAACCAAAACCACTTCACATAGTCAATTTTGGTGCTACATTCAAAGGCTTCCGAAGCTAAGTATGAGAACTTCCGAAGTCTGAAGGGTTCTTCCGAAGCCAACAGCTGAAGTCAACAGCTGAAGACAACAGCTGAAGACAACAGCTGAAGTCAACAGCTGAAAATAACAGCTGAAGACAACAGCTGAAGCCAACAGCTGAAGTCAACAGCTGAAGACAACAGCTGAAGTCAACAGCTGAAGACAACAGCTGAAGTCAACAGCTGAAGACTACTTCCGAAGACAAAGTCTGAAGACAAGAGCTGAAGACTACTTCCGAAGACAAAGTCTGAAGACAAGAGCTGAAGACTATTTCCAAAGACAAGAACTGAAGACAACTCCCAAAGACAAAGAAGACTCCAAGCCTCGGAAGAAGCAGTCTTCCGAAGTATAAGTGGCTTCGGAAGAAGTTATTCTTCCGAAGCAAATTTAACCTTCGGAAGACATTGCTATGACCAGTAGATATAAGTATGCTCTCTGACAATCCGCTGCAGACCTCTGATACAGCATGACATCTTCCTAAAGAGCCATGTTGTTGACCATACTTTATTCTACTGTTTACCTTTTTATGATAGTACATGTTACCAACTTTAGTTGGTGACAAAAGGTAAGTCAGGGACATGTCCTGACTACCAAATCTCAGGTAACACGCCTGAGATACCTTAACCTATAGTCTTGTAGTATAGATGTTTGGTTAGAGGTTTGCAGCTGGTATCAAAGTATATCCGGCTGTAGATAGTATTATATATGCCTTCTCATTGTAACTCATCAAGTAGAGAGCGAGATAGAGCCAGAACTTGAGCTTGTAAGAGTCTTGTAATCCTTTGAGTTGAGAAGCAATATATAAAAGTACCTTGAAAATTTACATGATGTGTTCATTATCATTTGTTACTTGTTATATTGTGATCAACTCTTGTTAGACTCTTTCTGAGTGTTGTTCAAGGTGAGTTTGAGAGAAAAACCACTTGTTGAGTGACCAAAACCGATCCTGCATTTAGTCATATTATTTAAATAAAATTCAATGATTATAACTCATTTACTATTAATTATAATTAAAAATTCAAATGTTACTATTTAATCAGTTTATTTTTATTTTATTTTATTTAATCAAGTTATACATCAAAGTTAATTATACTATTTTAAATCATTATTAGCACTTAAACTTGTTATTATTATAGCATAAGACACTGTTTTCTAGGTTAACCCGTGAGGAAATCTTGTGTTTAATCTAGCATTCTAATATTCAATCACTTGCAATTATCATGTGAGTATTCATAACCCTTTTTTTATGTTTTATCATTTGGGAAAAATCATATGAACTATATTTAATCAATTGGTTATTGTTTAATCATTTATTATAATTTCAATCCAATTCATTGTAACACTCGTATTTTCTTTTTAAAGAAATAAAAGAATAAAAGAGAAAGAAAAGAAATGAAAGTCAACCTAAAGTTGAGGGGTAAAAAGCGCCAAAAGGACAAAGAGAACAAAAGTTGGTGAATAAAGGGGTATGGCCGCCCATTTTTGCCTGTCAAGACACTCTCATTCGGTTTTTAGAGAGAGAAACAGCAGAGACTTCGATTTTTAGAGAGAGAAAGAAGAAGAATTCGAATTCAAGGTAAGAATTAGTGTTTTTAAGTTGTGTTTTGGCTAAGAAACCGAAAATGCATGTTCTTATGTGTGTGTTTTTGTGTTCGGGTGTGTTCATTGGGTTTTATAGGTGTTAAACTTGTAGCAAACGGGTTTTTGAAGAAGTCATACCCGAGAGACTGCTAAGGTGAGTTCTAGACCCCGGTTTTTACTTGTTTTAAACTCTTTTGGGGCTGAAAATGTATTAAACGATTTTTACTATGTTTATCTATTGATACCCGTATGTGTTTTGGCATGTTTGATGATGTTTATTAGATGTTTATGTGTAGTTCATGCTTAGAAGGACCTTGGTAAGCTTAGAACAATTAGGCATGATGTTTGGGTTTGAAAATATCATAGTAATAAGTTGGACAGAAGGTTGATGAGCCTACATAAGGCTCTTACGCCCAGAATTTGCCTTAGAAATGTTCTAAGTAGGGTCATGAGTCCAAATAGTTCTTATGTGCCCAAACAGTACCTAATACGCCTAAGACTCATGAGCCTAAACAGTACTCATGTACTTGAAAATGAGAAAGTTGTGTAAGGTGATGTGCCCAAACAGGGCTCTTACGCCTGAAAAATAGGCTTAAAAGCCTAAGTGTAGGGTAATGAGTCTAAACAGTACTCTTGTGCCTAAAATAATAACTTAGAAAACTAATGGGTAATATGCCTAGACAGTACTCATATGCCTGAGGTTATTGACAGAAACTAAGTACAGGGTAATGAGCCTAAACAGTGCTCATGTGCCTGAATGGCCCATACTCCTAAAGTGAAAATGTTTCTTAGTGTAGGCTGGTGAGCCTACATAGTGATGAAAAGCCTGAACAGGGCTCATGCGCCCAAACAGGGCTCTTACGCCCAAACACTTAGAAATTTTTAGAGAATTTTCTGGGAGTCTGTGCCTTAGGGATTTGACCGAGGTTGACTAAGGACTTCTAAATGATGATGTTTTATGCATAATATAATTACTATGATTGTTCCATGTTATAGTTATTGCTACTATTATTATTACTTATAGTATGTGACTTTACGTGGTATTTTGTTATTGTAACGTAAAGTATATTGTAATAATAAAGTGAAAGAGCAATGAAGAAAAGAAGTGGAACATAAATAAAATGTTAATAAGTCTTGCAAGCACATAGGAGGGACACGACCGTGTTGTCATTAGCTCAACTGTGTTGCGGGTTAGCTACCCTTTTATGCACACAGGGTCAATCAATTGAGATTGGCAGGACCTTTGTAGCGTGCCCTGGGTGATTGGGTCGGCCTTGTACATAGTACACATAGCCCTTTCGAGGGATACAGTTGACCCTTCGGGGATATAGTTGACCCTTTCGAGGGATACAGTTGACCCTTTCGAGAGATATAGATGGCCCATCACCCGTTTTCTATCGCGCACATAGTTGGGGCATTGTGCACTGGTCCACACAGACAGTGGAACATAAAGTTAAAAAGTTTACAGACAAGGCATACAGTACAGAGAACGAACAATATCTGTTCACACAGTTAATGCGTGCTCGCATATACAGTTCAGAGTTGTATTTTACAGAAAAAAGTATTTTCATATACTACATATAGAAAGTATTTTAATATGTATAAAACTAGAGCTCACTCAACAACGCTGACTTTTATACATTTTCAGTTGGCAGGTAAATATTGATGAGGATGGCACGAGGACGAAGCTACTTGGCGAGACAAGGCTGACATCCATTCGTATTTTGATTCTATTATTGTTTTGTAATGCAATTGAACAACCTTTTTGTATCTCATGAACAACATTGTATTGCTTAATAACAGTAGTTAAAAGTAAATGAAAGGTTTTATTACATGAAATTCCGTTGTGTATATTATGAAATGAATATAAATAGGTAACTATGATGCTATGAATGACCAACTGTGAGGTGCCCGGGATTGGGGCCTTACATTCATGTTATATTATTACTTGTAATGTGTGTTCATAGTTAGATAAACATTTATTCTAGCACAATCATTAATTTATTCAAACCACAACGACAATAATAGATATTTTGGATTGACAAACCATATTTTATTATTTGAAAATGATTGAAATTGGATTCATACATGTATCTTATCATTAAAACTTCATCTGTGGATCAAGTCAATTTAGTCATTAGTTTTGATTGTGTATTGTTTGTCAATATGTTTCACAATTGACTTATAAGTCGACATGTCATGAGAATTGATTTATTTTAATCATTTTATTTAATATGTCTACGTATGCAAACCTATGTTTACTCACTAACTAAGTTTTTAGCTGACTTCGTTATTTTTCACATGATTTAAGGAAATGCTGCTTAGTTGGACATCTTGAATGATTACAAGCTAGGATTCAGACCTAGATGATAAAGAGACACCCTATATGTTCTATTTGAATTATGTTTGGCTATAAAACAATATTTGAATATTTAATGTTATAAAACTACATTTAATATTATTTCAACACTTTAAATATCATATGCTATGAACAATCAATTCCCCTTCATCCACACCGAGGTTTCCGCCGTTGGTAATGGTGTGACATCCCCCACTATCATTGAGAACCTATTTCCCATGCAAAACCTTTCCAATTCACTAGAAAGGTGGTCTAACGGTTCACTAACATCTTAGGTACCTTCATTAGAGATTCCTTAACTACTCTTCTCCCCGATCGCATTGACGTCGTCGGCCTCTTCATCGACAAGTTCTCCATCATCAAAAATTGAACAAATATTCATCATCTCCCTCCTCGTGTGACAACATATATATGTTTTCATCCTTTATTCCTAATGTAAAAAGAAAAATTTGGACTCCAATCCTTCTGATCTTCAACGATGAATACTTCATCTTTCCATTTGACCATCAGGGTCTCGTCTATCTTCCTTCTGTTTTCCACCGGAACATAACATCTTCCAACCATTAGGTTTTGATCCCATATTAATGCTTCCAATTGCATAAGCACCTTACCAATATTTGTCCTGTTTTATTAAATATTTCATCATCCCAAAGATGTATTGGGACCTTCTAATGATAACCAAACAAACCGATTATAGTAGATACCTGCCCATACAAGATCTCCAAGGAGTGAAAACATTCTACCTCTGTATCTTTCCATCCTTTAAGTATTGTTTTGCCAATACAAATCTCGAACAAACAACTAACACCTTTAATCCACCAATATACTTTATGTTGATCTTCGGTAAACCAATTGAATCAAAGTTTTTCCTCAGATTCTCTAAACTTTTTGTATTTTTACTACTCCAAGCAATGAACTCCGTCTCTGAGAGACCATAGCGTTTGGGTCTGTTATTCCATCTTCTCATGATTTGCCTATCCTGTTATCACTTTCTTAAAGAATACATGTGGCGCTAACCTTGTAGCCTTCATTTGATCGCTATTAGTGGTCGCATTCGACCTCATCTTGGTAGTAATGTGCATCCTTCTATCCTTAATCACTCTATTACCAGGATCAAACCAAGCCACATAAGCTTTAACTCAAAGATTATCAATTATGATAATGTTAAAACTTTCCTTGAAACCTTGTATCTGACACCCCAACAACCCGCACGAAAGCAAAGGTTTTACCAAATTCGTCCTTGTTTTTTAGAACAGGCGCATCCTTGGTCGCCCCAAATGATTTGCATATTTTCTACACTTAGAGAACTGCTACACCCATTCGGGCATCCTTGGTCGCCCCAGATGATTTAAATATTTTCTACACTTGAGAACTGCCACACCCATTTGGAATATTTTAAATGAAGAATGTTGTTACCAACCTTTTATGGTCTCCACCTTGATGTTTCCTACTTCTCTTCTACCATCCATTCACTTGCGCTATCGTTTCCCATCATTTTTCCTTTAGGATCTTGAACTAAAAATGAAAGACAAATTAATAAAATTTATAAAAGAGAAATTTAAGTTAAATTAAACAACAAATCTTCTTTGTAATCAGAGTTACTGTAGCTAAACATACAACTTCTTATGCGTGCTGTACAAATCACAATTTGCACTGATCTATCTTTATAAGCATCTCACTCTGCCACTGGTACAATAAGAATCTTTGCTTTGAACGAAGGCCGCTGGCGGCCGGATCTTACGTGAGACGAAGGTATATCTGATGCCATCACCGTAGCCACTGGACTTTCTTTTCCTCTCGGTCGACGGTGCAACGCCTTGAAGGGTGCCGGCTAGCGGTCGCGTCTTGCACAACCAAGTAATAATAAAATTTTACTTTTTTGCTCTAAGTTTGTTAGTGTGTGAAAAGAGGTGATGTTGACAACACACATTTCATACTATATTTATAATATATAACTAGGAGGTTGGCCCCGCGCGTTGCCGCGGGAGACCCATATGATACCGACCAGTAATCTTGAAGGCAGCACCTTGCACAAGTTTACCTTTAATATCTTCTGTCAAATATGTAGCGGCATGTTCACCATCCAGAAATAAAAGGCAGGTTCTGTACTGCCATTAACAACAAAAGAATGTGTAAGTTAATAAGAAACTACTTAGTGAGAGCACTTCTCAAAGTTTTCAGTGAGCTTAATGAAAAAGCAAACAGAAATATAAATGATCACTAATATAACAGGTATGCATTGGGAAGACCTTCGCATGAGCAAAGTAGAACTTTAGCCTGTTCATTTCACTAGCAATTCTTTCCAAAAGCATGCTTTGAGTTTCTCTAAGATTTATTCCAATTTCAGCATGTTGTATAGAGACACCATTACTTAAATGACCCTTTTCTGCAGTGTGTGTGTCTCCATTTGACACATCAACAGGCACACTATGCAACTCCTTTATTAGTTTCTCAACCTGTAATCACATAAGCAAAACTACATAAATCCCTAAATGTTCTTCGTAAATTTCATACAGGCAATGATATCTAACCTTTCCGGCAATCTACAGATGATCCAATCATTTAAGGTAATCATCAATCAGGAATTCAGTTAAATATAACATAAAAAGGTTACTTTATGAACCCATGAACCTATATTCATGTAGCATTAGCATTCAAGTTATAAAGATAATATATCTGACTACATCATACTTTCATTACTCAAATTCTCGCTCAAAATAACATGAATACTACAATACTTGACATCTATATAGTACAGAGCTTTGAATGTGTCAAGATAATGAGTTAACATCAGACCCTCTTGATGCAAAATCAATAAATTAGATGATCTATGATTATAAAAATGGTAAACATGTATTGTTAACTTCAACATTTCTGAAACATAAAAGAACTGCAATTCCTATGGCAGATCTACAAATGGATATAATCACACTTTTCACTTTGGGTCTTTGTCGGTTTGAGAGGTTACCATATCGTAGCAAGATTTGCCCACTAGTGTTGTTAGAACGCCATAAAAAAAGACTGCATCTGCTGTGCAGTTGTCATCAGCAATTGTTGCACTAAATCAATAATTGCAAATGCATAAGTAATTTGATTAAAATGTTGTTGTTTAAATTCTTTTATTCTTAAGTTTAAGATGAGGGCAGTAGTATTTGTGACCGCTTTGGTACGCTTTGTGTGTGCACTTTGTACATGATTCATAGCACCAACTACCTTCAATATTTGCTATTCTTGCTAGACATGTGTAAGAGGTTTCCTGTTGTATTATATATAGTTAGAGCATGCCTAAACAGTAATGTTAGGTAATTGTAGTTTATTGCAGATAGACTTTACTTTTTTTGTTTGTTGCAGTTGATCTAGAACTTCAGAAAGCAATGTAAGGTTTGATTCAGCAAATGTGTTTCTTGTTGGAGGAGAAGCTACTTCAGATGTTGGCAGATGCTTGAACCTGATTTTTATTTTACATCGGTATGTTTAGTTATAACCTCTAGTACAAGTGATAAAAGTTGTAATCTTTGTTATACCTTTGAATCAGGGTTGGTAGTTGAGCTATGCATGGATTGATAACTTCGGTTGCAGAAGTGGAAGCTAGCTGCAAAGCACCTGCACAGAATGAAATATAGTTGTAATATGAGTTAGTGGGTGAGTATTAAAGTCATGCATGATAAACCAAAAACGTGGTAAACAGAAAACCTGTCAGAAGTTTGTTTTGGTCTAACAAACGTTTCTCTAGTTCTGTGTATGGAGCAAATGCAAAGTACTAGTATGGTATAACGTTGTTTTCAATGGGTGCTATTGTTGTAGATCTCCCAAAAAGAATAATTACGTTGTGATCTACAACATTACCTGATGTTCTTCGCTCAAAGCAAACAAAACCCGTGATTTTATAGCAAGATTTTGGTCTGATAATCTCATTGAAATCCAAATAAATTTATGTCGTAACGTAGACCAATTCAAAACATACCCTCAGTGCCACCCCTTAATAAAGCATCGTGAATGCCTTGAAGAAATTCAGTTCTAAATAAATTCTGATGAGATTTTATGTAGTCCAAAAGACACCATCCACTTTCTCCATGCAAGAATAACAACGGGTATTGTATACATCTTCCATTTCTTTATAATTCTAACTTCAATTGATTCTGTGCTACATCTAGGACTGAGAGATGATATTCGTTTAATTGGCATTTTATCTTTCTTGTCTGCGATCAATTTCAGCCAAAAAGTCTGAATACACTATATTTTTTGTTACATTAGGAGATGTATTTTCAAAGGGCTCTATATAAACTTTTAAGGCGTCGGGTGAAGTCGATCTAGAGAATGCTACATACAGTTGTCCATGACCAAAAATAGGCTTAGGCAAGTAAACTCCTATCTTATTTAAAGATTGTCCCTGACTTTTATTGATAGTCATTGCATAACATAATTTAACAGGGAACTGTTTTCTTTTGAACACAAAAGGAAGTTGGGGATCAGTATGACTCAAAATTATTCTAGGTATGTAGACTCTATGACCAGCTGCGATACCAATAATAACCTGTGCCTCTAAAACCCTCGGAAGTAGCTACGTTATAATTAAACGTGTTCCATTGCATAAACCAGCGCTTTGATTTATGTTACGCAGCAAGATGATGGGTGCTTTCACTTTAAGATTAAGTCTATGTGGTGGTAATCCGTTAAAGTCCAATTCATTCAGGTATTCAACTGGGTATAGTAGCTCTAAATCACCTCAATTTTTGGCATGAGGTACAATGGAGTCCGTGCTTAAGTAGACGCTATAATCATCAGAAGACATGCCCAAGACAATGGCATTGACCAAGTCAGCAGTTTTATTTTTTTGGCAAACGATTGCTTTTGAGAAAGATTTGCTGCTGTGGGACTTTCAAGTGTCTCCCTATCATATATGAAGTGTATGAGGTTATGTAAACCATCATCGCCATGAGGTATTAAAAACTTTTCAGGGATTTCAATAAGCTTTGAATCGCTAGGGCAATCTTTATCTAGTGTGCCATTTGAGCCGTTTCCTACATCTAGCAGCCAAGATGCAAAAGATGTAATTTCGCTAACATTAGATCTATTAAGTTGAGCATGACGTAAACGCAAGTTTTCTGTTAGTTTAACAATCTTAAACTTGTCCCACATGTATGATCTCGGGAATGAAGATGCTAGGATATCTTGCTTACTTGCCTTACGTTTTACAGGTAACGTTTGTCTAAAATCACCTCCTAGTAGCACAGATTTTCCACCAAAAGGTTGTCAGCATTATCTAGTATATCCCTAAGAGTTCTATCTAATGCTTCAAAACATCTTCTATCATTCATCGGAGCCTCATCCCAAACTATAAGTGAAGTTTCAATCAAAAGTTTTGCAAGTTGTGTGTTTTTCTTAACATGGCAAATGCTCTCCTCTGTTATCTCTAAAGGTATTTTAAAGCGTGAATGCGTTGTTCTACCGGAAGGCATGAGTAGAGACGCAATACCGGATGCTGCAACTGCGAGAACTATCTTTCCTTCAGATCGTAGTGCATTGATGATAGTCGTCCATAAGAAAGTTTTCCCCGTTCCACCATGACCGTAAACAAACAGCAGAATTTGCCCGTTATCTTCAATTGAATTGATAACATTTTCGTACACATGTAATTGTTTTCCATGAATACTTTTTTGGCGCGCATGTTCGACATCTATTTTTTGCCTATCGTAATTTTTTTCTTCCATTAGAAGCCTATTCCTAAGTGTTTCAAGCAAATCGGCTCTTGGCATAGGTAACCCATAATCTGCAAGTGACGAAGCAGTTGCGCTTGAGTTTAACATGAGTTCAATTTCATACAACACGTATTGCTGAACATTGTCATCTGCAATATGAGCTTCGGAGCAATTTTGGAAAACACCTAATCGACGTGTAACATCGTCGATCATACGATGCCATTGTCGATTCCACAAATTGATTGGATTCGAAATCTCATAATACAGCAACATATGAGTAAAAAAAGACCTTAACTCAGAAGCACTGGCCCATGCAACGGCCTCGTCAAATGCTTGAGACCACTCATTGTCATCTTCCAGCAATCCTAATCTTTCACATGCAGATCGATAATTAGGAAAGATAGCACCAGCCACAGTCCTGATGTCCTCAAAACTTGTGCATCCCGATTGGCAACCTAGCAACATACGCAGATAGAATAACTCTCCGCACGTAGGATGAACATAAATAAGCCTTCCGACAGTAGGGTTGTTGTCTCTAACTCTACGAAGCCATCGCTTCCTGTAGGTATCCCATCTGTATTGTGAAAGATAATCTACATATCTAAGATGCCTACCTGTTGTGTCGGCTTTATTATTTGCTAACCACTCCGTCAATGTAGTCCTTTTGCCAGCCGAATTGTCTACAATCTCTTGCAAATGGTGATTGTCCTTGAAATTAACATTTTGCATATTCTCCAAGTGCACAGCTAAAACTTGAACAGCAGGATTTCTGTGGTGAATCGGAAAATCTAAAATTCTCCAAGCTGCTTCATGTGGACATATAAAACGTCCGTCAACGTAATTCCTCACCTCATCTATAAGCGCGTGTTTGCTTGTGGTGACTTCATGCTGTTGCTCATCAGACTGGGCAATAGAAAATCAAATTCGGTCGGCGCCTTTGGATATATACTTGAATAGATACTTGATAACCATGTTCCAACCACAGTATTCAACATTGATGTGAGCTTGAAAGCGCAGGCAAAGATCTTTATTGTATGGAACTACATAAGAATTATCTAGCAAGATTCCTCCCTTACTTGTAGTCCTAGAATCCGGGCGCCTTTTATAATGCACATAGCCATTTTTGTCAAATGTGGTGTTATCTCCATAGGGCTTTGGAAATTTTTTTGTGCACTTTCCATTAGCCATACATGGAGCGTTAGGCTTGGCTAGACCACATGGTCCATGCATCATCGAATCAGTGACGATTTTATGTAGCGCAGGTGACGATATAGCATCCGGTATTTCAGCAGATATATATTTATTAACATCACTGCTATCACAAATTCGAAATGCTTCTGTAACCCATAAAAGCATATGGCAATGAGGAAGGCCTCTTTTTTGAAACTCAATTGTGTATAAGTCGGCAGTAACCTTACCAAAAGGCCGTTCTAGTCTCAAAAAATCAAGCATTTCTTTGACTTTGATTCGGAAAATCCTAGCAACAATATCAGGCCTATCTTGAGGTTTCAATGGAGAGCGGGAAGAAAAATACCTCGTTATCTCAGGCCATTTAACGTTACATGTGAACGTAATAAAATACTGTGGGTTCCCATGCACTCGACATATCGCGAGCGCATCCTGGTAATGTTTATACATATAACGTGGACCACCGGTAAACGAAGCCGGCAACACAACACCCTTTCCAATGGAACGACCCTCAGTGTCACCACTTAATAAAGCATCGTGAATGCCTTGAAGAAATTCTGTTCTAAATAAATTCTGATGAGATTTTATGTAGTCCAAACGGCTTTGTTCAATAAAAATGTAAGCATCAACCAAAAATTGTTGAAAAGACGACCTCCATTAAGTAGCAAAGAGTACACTCCACGTCGATCATGAAGCAGATAGCTGTAGTACATGTTCATGGACAACTTCCTGCTACCACCTGCTTCGTCATGAGTAAGCGTAAGATGAGGTGACCATCCACTTTCTCCATGCAAGAATAACAACGGGTATTGTAATGACATGTAAAAAGGATGTAGTTTATTGACACGTTGAGGATTACCACTCTTTGAATGAATAACAATGTCAAAATCATCTGCAGTCGGAGGATTATCAAGCACAATCATCCCAATCGTACCAGTTGCTGGACTATCATAAGAGCGCTCATTGACTGAACCAAAAAGTTTAATAGAAAAGTTAGGAACTGTTTGTTGAATGCAAAGATCTCTAGCGGAACGAAAAAGCTTTACTAAAGAATTAAGATTTTCCAAGAGAGACATTAGAAGTTCTACGGTTTCAACACGAACGCGCAAACAGTCATCACCCCGAATAAATGCATCCTATTGGAAAGCTCACGATCAGTGTCATATACATACATCTGCAAGAAACGTGGCCTCTCATTCGGCGGAGGACATAACGTGCTAATCCAATGGTAGATCTGGCCCTCAACCCTAAACACGTAAGGACCAGTACCTCTATTAATCGAGTTATCCACAGTAGCTCCAAAAGACATCATAGAAAAAATCGAATTATAAGCGCGAATACTGTCAAGAAAATCAGAACATTGATAAAGTTCTTTAACAATCGCCGGTGGATCTTGAGGTAGGCGAACACGCACACGACCAGCCCTACAGCATTGATTATATCGAGGAGCACGACTCCGTGCGACGTGACTAACACGCTCAGCAGACCAGAAATTAGCTCCACAAAACTCACACACAAAGTCGCAATCACCAGAATCGACATACACGTAAGGTTCAGACGTATAAGCGAGGGACGAAGTTAAGACATCTACAATTTCATCAGACGACAAAGGTAACCTAAAGGATTCACTATTACGCTCATGAACAATAGCATGATGTACGTCTACACTGCCGCCTATAGCATTTAAAGGTATGTTAGAGGAGGAAGGCAACTCCTTCCTTCTCTTCAGACTATGAGCAAAAGCCATATACAATACCCCAGATAACTAAGCATATGCTACACTATCAGTACGCTATCGATAAAGATAAACACAGCACTAACAGCAGCATCAAAGCCATAGACTATGAATAAAAATAAAAGTACAAAAAGCAACATCACAGCACAACATTCTATCTAAGCAGCATGTAACAATACTAAGGTACCTACTATAACCAAAGCACACATACATACTAACCACCACACATTTGTCAAATCTATCTTAAAATTAAATCTTCTTCAAAGTTAACGTTAAATATAAATATAACAATGTAACATACCTGAAAGGCGACAGAAGGATACCACTAAGCCCGCAATGATCTGCCAATAACAACACAAAACACATACCACAAAAATCAATGCAGAACTTGAGAACTTTAGTGCTGGGCAGAATTATTTAAACATGAATGCTTGGTTTGATCTTACATGTAAATCTATATTGGTCGGTGGACGAATTTAATACATTTTGTTTGGGCATAATTCTCTCAGGGGGATGTTATCGATCAAAGGAAATTTACTTCATCAAAAAAGGTGATGCTTAAAATTCATTATTAGTCAAACCAAGGCACTATACTGTCATTTGGTATAGTTATATTTTACAATAAAGTTTATGTCTTTTGATAATCTAGAATCAAGATAAGAATATATCCCTTCTAATATTCATATGCTTATTACGATAGCAGTTGAATATATGATTCATCAATCAGCTCATACCAACATCAACTATCACCATTGTTGCTGTTATATAACAGTTCATGCAACCAACATCACCGGAACAACCCTACGACGGTACAAATGCAAACCAGTTTGCCGAATTACCACATCGACCAGGAAAATGCTACAACAATTAAATATTAAACACTAACATCAAAGTAACCTCAAATCTTGTAGATCTACCCCTAAACCCTCTTCTCCCCCAAAACAATCCACGAGAAAACCCATCGCTGTCTATCATTTTTAAAACCCTAGATTGCCTTTCGAATTCTTTAGAACACAGTGATTCCAGCATGTCTAAAGAAATAACCACTAATGCGAATGATGGTTCCCTAGTTAATTTCAGCAAAATGCGAATTTCATCACTTGATGATGAAGAATACGAAGAATTTGATGAGGAAGATGACGATGAAGATGAAGAGGAAGAAGATGAAGAAAAAGCACCTGCCAACTTAGGTTTTGACGAAAAGCCGAAGCACGATGGTCCCTTCTTCGCCATCTGTTTCCAAGCAACGAAGATTGTCTTCACAAATCACAACCACCGATGCCACTCTCGTCTCTTGCTTCTGGTAGGGAGTGAAAGAATACAACACGCGGTATCTCTCTTCTCAAATCGGTTCTGGGGCTGGAGCTGGTGCTGAGATCTTGGAGATCGGGTGATTTGGGGGTGATTTGGGCGTGATCTTGGTGGTGGTCGGTCGGTGATTTGGGGGTGATTTTGGTGGTGGTGCACCGACCAAAGTATTTAATAGTAATAGTAAAGTAATATTATTTTAATACTATTATTTTTAACATCATAAGACAAGATTTCTAAAAGATAAAGTTAAAAGGGAATAAATAACATTTTAATAAGTTTATATCTACAAGTATTGTTAGCACTATGCATAACTTGATTAAAGTTGTTTCTTTGAATCTATAAAAATAGGAACAAATAGAAGTTTTAAGAAATATATTATTTATTTTATATATTTGTTGCTATCTAATAACTATTATTATATACGTTTGATTTTGATAAACAACCTATCACAACGTTGTTTTGTGTCTTTAATGGTGTTTATAGTCATTGACAATGAATCAATCGGTTTTGTGGTTGGCGATGACAATGGGAAAAAGATAATTTTCGTTGTTATGGCGTGTAAGCATGCATTCTGTAGCCGCAACGAATTACTAGCGCTGCTGCAACTCACGGGGTCAGAAAACTAGTTAAAGATTAAAGACCATATCTAAAAGTTTTAAATGAAAGTAATCAAATTTAACATTTAGATGAAATCAAATAATCTACTTTTTTATAGGAAAATGTTCAAATACAAAGTGTTCTTAACTAAAAAGTATAAGAACTAATCTCAACCATTAATCTCTTCAATTAATGTTTAAAATCAAATTGTAGAGAAAAGTTTGTTAAATGTGTATTTTTAGAATATCAACTTTTTTTTCACTTTTTTACAAGTTTTCTAGTTTTTAAACGTTCATAACTTTTATGTATAATATTATATTTTATAAAAATTTCACCATAAAAATAACAATTTTATTTTTAAAACGCGTACATTATTATTATTATATAAAAAGCTAAAAAAAGTTTCTACGCTTTAAAGATAATATCTCGTCATTATGTATTTTTATTAGTTATTTTGTTTTTCTGAGTACTATTGTGTTTTTTTAAATTGATGAATTAAAAAATATATAATGATGAAATGACATTATTGTGCATCTTTAATGTGTAAAACGAAATAATAAATTAACAACTAATTATCTAATACATTAAAAACAATGATAAAGTAACATAATGTTCATTGTGTTTTTTATTGTAATTATGTTATCTTGAACATTATGAGTGTTGAAAAATAAATTGATCAAATAACATTATTATGTCTTGTAAGTGTAAAACACAATGGTAGATGGTAACATATTTATATAATATATAAAAAATAATAATAAAAATTATGTTATCATTGTGTTTTTCTATTTGTAAAATAAAATTATATAACAAATTTATATAATCAATAGAAATAATGATAAAATAACACAAAATAATTTAAAACGTAAAAAACAATGCTAAATACATATAACAAAAATGATGTAAAATAGAAGATAGAATAAACTGATATTTAACATAATAAACATATAAAATATGATTAACTCATTAATTTAACACAATAACCAAAATGCACGCTCTTTAAAACAATTAAAAAAACAACTAAAAAACATTGGTTAAAACCACAATCTTTTTTATATTTTTTAAAGGATATTCGTTTTATATAATATAATATTTTCCAAAGTTGCTCAATCTTCAACCTCTTTTTTCTGGTCAAAACGAGTGAAAAGGTCATAGTAGGGCAGGTAACCAGTCATCATCAAGTGTGAATCCATGGAAGAAACTTCATCCCACCTTCCTCTGTTCCTACTAAACGAGCTGCCGATTGCACCCTACACTCTTCAATTCATTCATCGTCTTCTTCCTTTGCCTCTTTCTCTCTCCGATTTAGTCCCCCAAATCTACTTTTACAGAGTGAGAAAGATGGCATCTGGTGACGATGAAGATCACCCTCAATTGAAAGGATTCGTAATCATCACTCTTCCCCCTCCAGACAACCCTTCTTTAGGCAAAACCATCACCGCTTTCACTCTCTCCGACCCACCAAATCACCCACCACAACCACCACAACCACCGCCGCCGGTGCCACCGTCTCACCTTCCGATTTCGGTACACCATACGAGAAGAACCCTTTTCACAAACCCTAGAAGGAGGATTTCGTGGACCCTTTTGGGTATCGCTCTTTTTGCACTGATGACCTTTTGTTCTTTGCAATCACCGCAAAGTCTCTTGAAGTTAACAGGCACTGAAGTTGATCGAAATGATGATGACGATGATAAGAACCCTAACTCGTTTATCTTCCCCTTGTACCCTAAATTGGGGTTTGGGGAAATGTCGAGAGTGAGAGATATGGAGGTTAAGTTGGGGAAGTTTTTGACGTTTGGTGCTAAGAGTGCTGTGTTGCCTGTTGATGATGGAGGTTTCAACAGCAAAGTTACAGCTAGCAAGAGTGCAGTTTTGCCTATTAATGGGGATGAGCTAAGAGATGGGTAGGCTTTATTTTCAATCAAATTTGAAATATTCATGGATCTTTGTAGGTGCCTCTAACTTGTTTAGTTAGTAGACTAATTTTGTAAAACTTTTAGCATAAATCATCAAGGTCTATCTTTTATTATCTATCCCAGAATATAATCAGTTATGTATATGATAGATTGATTGATATATGCCAAAAACCCTGCATATGAAAGGAAGGATTGTTTAGATGATTCCTCGATTGTTTGGATCCAGTTATTAGATATTTTGGCTAACATGTCTTTGATATGGCTTAGCCGTATCAAGGTGGAGTCGAGCTTGAGCTTGGAACTGTTTGGACTTAACTTGGGTTGATTGCAGCTATATGTTTTATGATGCTTGTGTTTGATCTAATATATCTTTTCTTTTTAACATCTTTTGGTATCAGTTATTACAGTTACATTTTATGCTAAACTGTTTGCTATGTCATGGCAAGATTCTTTATAATTTGATATGTTTGTTTGTTCTCTTGACAACCGGACAGGTTGTATTATACACAAATTAATGTCGGAAACCCTCCAAGACCGTATTTCCTTGACATAGACACTGGTAGTGATTTGACATGGATTCAATGTGATGCCCCATGCACTAGCTGTGCCAAGGTAAAATTTATTTAAACTAGAGTGATTTGCAAGAGGATTTTACAGATTAGGCGAAAGGGCTGGGTTGGCGATGGGTGGTTTGTATGTTGCGTAATCATTTATATATTTAATGAATGGCTATACAAAGTTCCGATGCTATAACAAGGATTGTGAATGCAGGGAGCACACCCATATTACAAGCCGTCTAGAGGAAATATCTTATCTTCTAAAGATTCATTCTGTTTTGATGTCCAACGTAACAGCAAGTCTGGGTATTGCGAGTCTTGCAGTCAGTGTGATTATGAAATTGAATATGCAGATCAAAGCTCCTCTTTGGGGGTACTATTAAGAGATGATCTACGTTTAGTAGCTATAAACGATACATCAATCAACTCTAAAGTTATCATTGGGTAAAGTTCTTTTCTTAAGTATATGTTGCAATTTCAACCCATTTGCTTACTAGTGGGTTGATTGGGTTTGTTTTTTCCTAATGGATCAGATAGAGGTTAAAATTTTTCCAAAGGTATTGACTTCTAATGCATAAAGCCTTCCTAAATCCCTATGTTTTTAAAAAATAGATATTTCATATAATTTTGTAGCCATGTTATACATTATATGCATTTAAAAAACACAAAACATTGGACAAAAGTGATATGGATCAACCTGACTTGATTAGTTTCGACCCGTGTTAAAAATTACCCATTTTGATTTTAAATGTTACTTAACTACTCCATTTTGCAACTCTAATACTTGATCCTTAAAACTTTTCCTTGATGACAGTTGTGAAACTTACACAAAACTACATCTCTATTGTTTAATAGGTGTGCGTATGACCAGCAAGGCATACTTTTAAATTCTTTGACAGAAACAGATGGGATCCTTGGTCTTAGCAGGGCTAAAGTAAGCCTGCCTTCTCAATTGGCAAAACAAGGTATTATTGACAATGTGATTGGTCATTGTCTTGCATCTGATTCTGTGAGTGGTGGATACATGTTCTTAGGAGGTGACATTGTGCCACAAGCAAAGATGTCTTGGGTTCCCATGCTCAATGACGTTTCCATGTGAGCATTTGATATTTGATTCCTGTTTCTTTCTGAAATCAGTTTAGGTTTTATTGAGTTTTTTATGATCAATTTAGTGCTATGTGTTTTGAGTTCTTTATTATTCACACCCCTTACTCTATCTCTCTCCTAACTTGTTCTTGTGTGCTTCATTTTCTGATATCTAGCTTTCTATGTCAAGGAATTATCTTGCAGAAGTTTCTAGAGTGACTTATGGATCCAAGCAACTTGGTCTGGATCGTAATAAAAAAGGAAATGGGCGTATAGTCTTTGATAGTGGGAGTTCTTATACATACTTCACGGCACAAGCTTATTCTGATTTAGTTAGTATGGTAGGTAACTTTTGTGGGATGATTACATAAATGGTGTTTCATGTAAAAAGTATAAGGATTTAGGTTCCGACATGTGTCATGATGCACATAGCATGATGACATATGATTCTGCATCAAGACAGTCAAAATTGTGCCTTGTGATTCTAGTGTTGATGTGTGTCATGATGCACGTGCGTTATGATATGTGTGACTAGAATCCTTCTTAAACTTTTGTTTTAGTGACCCTTTATTAGTCCCTTATTTTCATAATAGTCCACACATGCAACTTTATTTTTTCTCTGCCACTCTTAAAATTTGAATACATAAATTGCAGTTTAAAGATATCTCCCGTGATGGCTTCATCCAAGATACTTCAGATACAACACTGCCCATTTGTTGGCAATCCAGAACTCCAATAAGGTGCTTACAAATTGCATATATTTATGTTAAGGGGCAAATATCTTTAATCTAACGTTTCATTAATATTTTTAAAACCCATTTGGGTACGAAGCATCGCTGAAAACCTATTTCAGCGTCCTAACCCAAGTGGAAGTTCATCCTAGTCCTTTGTGAATTGTATGTACTAAAATAGAAAGATGTTCTTCTTTTGGATTTTCGGGTCCTATAGTTGTAGATACTATTATAAGAAGTGGTAAATACTGACATGCTTACAGATTCATCAAAGATGTTGGGAAATTCTTCAAACCACTAACTTTTCAGTTCGGGAGAAAGTGGTGGACTATTTCAACACATTTACATATTCCTCTAGAGGGCTACTTGATAATAAGTGTAAGGATTTTTTCTTTTACACTGCATTCCTGAGTTTAATGAATGATTGAAAAGAAAAGAAGTGATAAAGATAACGAGAGAAAAAAAAATGAAGAGAAAGGAATTGAGGAGAGAAAAGTAAAGACATTATAATTTCGTGTTTCAAAGTTTGAAGGAATTGAAAAGAAAGTAAAGATTTTATGTGTTTCCTTTCTTTTCTTTCCATTTCCTTCCATTTTGGAAGGAAAGTTAGGAGGGAAGATTATTAAAAATATTCATTTCTTTTCTTTCCACTTCCATTCTTTAAGAACTCAGGAACACAAATTTTTAGTTTCCTTCCATTTCCTTCCATTTTGGAAGGAAAGTTAGGAGGGAAGATTATTAAAAATATTCATTTCTTTTCTTTCCACTTCCATTCTTTAAAAACTCAGGAACACAAATTTTTAGTTTCCTTCCATTTCTCTCCTTCAAAAGACTCAGGAACACAATTCTTTTTCACTTTTCATCCATAGTTCCTTCCATTTTCCTCCTTAAAAATGACCAGGGAACACAACGTTAAACATTATGTGCGCTATTTCATTTGACAAGCAATTATGACCTGTATTACAATTCTATATATTTTTGTAGAACAAGGGAAATGTGTGCTTAGGCATCCTTGATGGTAGTGATTGCTTGATGGATCACATATTATTCTTGGAGGTATGATTTTTTATTCCTTGCTTGATATTATGTGCATTGTGCTGTGCAAGAGAGCTATAAGTTAATTTCTTGTCTTAAGTGGGTAAAATAAATAAAAAAAAAGCTATAGGTGCAATGGTAATTAGGGGTGTAAGTTTTCTACAAGACCTGACCTGACCCGAACATGGAATTCGCAGGTTTGGGTTTAGTCTAAATGGGTCGAGTCATTTACACGTCAGATCCATGGCCAAATTTAAATAGGTCATGTTGGGTTGACCTTTGACACGTTAGTTTACGGGTGAAGTGGTTTATTTTTACAAGTTTTTTTAAAAATGTCTTATGCCATAACTTTTGAGTATTTTTATGCCATAATGTATATGATAACAAGAATTAGAATCATAGTTATGCTTTAAACATAAGTATTTTGATATGCATTTATGTATTTGGTTGTAAGTTTGTATTATTTTGTGTTAATATGCAAAGGTATAATATAAAAAAAACACTTTGGGTTAAAAGTGCCATGTTCACGTCAACCAATGAATGAGAGTGTTCAGGCTGTGTTTGGTTCATGTGTCTTGCATAATTTTCTGGTTGGACCCGTCAACCTGCGAACACGACCCATTTAACACCAACTAGTAGTCGTCTAAATAAGTAATTTCTCGAATGGTAATGTGTGCTTCACCTATCAATAATTTTTAGCAAGTTTTAACCATATTAGTTTATAGTATTTGTCAAAGATTTGATTTTTTTTAAAGAAATAGGTAAGAAGTTGGTATACTAAAACCAGAAATTGTATAAATGAAAATATTCCCAAGTCTAAGCTTGTAATTACTTTGAGAACTCTCATCCATACAGTCCCTTAGTCAAATGCCCAAAAGGAGAGAAATCTTGTGGAACAAAATTGACAGTCGCGTACTTCGTATTGTTGAGTGTGTGAATTGGTATTTTATCTTTAAACCTAATCTGGAATCTGCAAAGTTTAGGAGACATCTTAATATGATATCAATTTTGACATGTCATTCTTTTGTTTTCTTTTCAGACATCTCGATGCGTGGAAATCTAATTGCATACGATAACGTGAGGCAGAAAATTGGGTGGATGAGATCAGATTGTGTTAATCCGAAGCAATCTAACAATAACCTTCCATCTTTTGAGGTCACTCATATTGTACATATCATTGTGTAAATATTTAATCCCTGTATTTGACGACTTCATCTTGTGACGACTTCATCTTGTGAGCTGAATTGTACCTCTAATCTTGTAAATATACCATTATGAGGCACATATCTATTTCCACATTTTTGTCCAAGACGAGTAGTCCTTTAATTGGCTAGCGGGATTATGCGTAATGGGATAGACGGATCATTGCTTCCTGCCTCTACTAGTTTTGGAGTCAAGCCATGGCTACTAAATCTGGGGTCCAAGTGATGTATTATGTAGCATTTGCTAACTTAACTGTCAATGTGGTTAAGCCTGTTTTAGACAAGACATATGGTTGCAAATCAATATGACTTGAACCTGCGATCGTTTAAGGGTGGAAACTTTACAGACAGGTTTATAATATTGGCGTTTCAACCAAATTCGATCAAAGAATCACGTTTTAGTGATTGGGCTACCAAAAAAATAAGACTTCTTTATGTGTTTCATAACCAGTCAAGAAATTAATGCATTTCAGTCGCATAAATTAATTAGAGATCACTGGTTAGATATCTTTCAATTTACCAATTCACACTTTCCTCTTAAAACACAACTGCTCTCTAACTCTCTATCTAGGTTCGACCCATTGCTGTTGACATTCGCTTTCGAGGTAAATCGCTGTCTAACCCACAATGCACAATCACCATCGGCTTTGTTGTCAGAAGCTTAGGCCTACGCACCACGGTATAACCATCTACACTGTTTCCTAATGATGTAAAGATGACTCTTTGTACCTTTTGACGATTCTGATTTTTAGTTATACAATTGCGCATCTTATGAAGTTTTTCGAGGGTTTTTCGTTGATTGGTTATGGGTCCTGTAATTTCATTCCTAGATCAAATATGCTCGTCACAAGCTTGGGAGTCTTATTAGGCATGGGTCAGTGTCACATTTTTAGGGTTTACAAAAGTGAATCAAGTGAATGCAGACCAAAAGGATACAAACCACTTGCCAATGTTTATCCACAAGATAAAAGAGTGGATTTGGATGATGATCAGTCGTACTTCACTTATAAAGATGAACCCGCAACCTACTCACACGCCATGAAGTAAGCAGAAATATGAGCCGCTATGAAGAATGAGTGGGACTTTGTTATAAAAAAGCACAATGGTAACTTACTAATTTACGAGCGGGTGAAAAACTAATTGGATTGAAGTTGGTATTCAAGCTTAAAAAGGATACAAAGGGTAGCGTGATCAAGCATATAGCTTAACTTGTCACAAAGGACAATGTTCAAAGATCTTGTGTTGACTTTGAAGGAGTGTTCGCTCTAGTTGCTAGCATGGAGAAGACCAAGTTATTACTTGCTCTCACAGTATCGAGAGGCCGGGTGGTAAATTCATCACCTTGACATGAAATAAGCTTTCCTAAATGGAAAACTTAAGGAAGACGTTTATTGATAGAACCTGAGGTGTAATGTAAATTATATTGATTTTTGATGGAATGAAATGCGTATTTGTTGTTCAAAAGGAAATTAGAGTTTTCACTGCCTCAAGTTGTGTTTTTGCTACGGTTAGGTTGCTAATTATACATATGTGAATATTTGCATGAAGGTTGGTTATTTACTTTTGTGTATACAAAATATCTTAAACTTATTTGAGGTAAACTCTCGACATCTCAGGGAGTGACCACATTGATTTTGTCATATCAAGCTTTATCTTATAGAGGTGGTTTATGATCTTTCTACCTTCATTAGAAGATCACTAGTGTCATCACGTATCCATAAAAATTATTCATTCTTCATTGATATCACATCCATTTTCAGTAGCTTGTCCTAAGCTTATAATATTATTCGAAGGTCAAGAAGTAATATATGTCGGTGACCATCTTGTCTTCACCGCTATTGTAACTTACTCGAATAGAGCCTTCCCCTCTTATTTCAACATATGAACCGTCTCTGAATTTTACAATACCATTAATGCTTTCATTCAATTAAGAGAAATGGGATTTCATGCCCGTCATACGGTTACTTGCTCCTTTGTCTAGATACCAAGTGTCTTTATCATTGAGTTCAGATTCGTACTTTCTTGGCGTTCTCTTTTCTTCATTGAGGAAGATTGCATCTTCCCGTTTAGTTTTTTTAGGTTTGCAGGTTACCAATAGCATGGTCTTTACTACTTGTTCAGTTTGAGCTATGCTGGCGCGCTTCTTCTCGACACTTAGAAGTGTATTTTCTCGCATTTGAAGCATATTACTTGGCTTTTGTCCTTTGTTGTGGCTGGTTTATAGGTATCGTGTACGCCTCTAGATTTGGATCAAACAATCACTTGCATGTGTGTGGAATCTATGTGCATGCATCTCGTATGTATAAGCATTCAACGTATAGCAATATCAACTTAAGATAACACATAACCACAGAAAACATATATAATGTGCTTCTTGTATTCATTGTTCAATAGGTTTTTAGTTCATCATAGTTTAAAACCTTGCATATGAAAACACTAAAGGCCCATTTATAATGAATTACAAACTACACAAAACTACTAGTAGTTTCGCCCTGATCAACATGCTCTTCACTAGCTAGTTTCGCTAGTTGACTAAGTTAGCCTGAGCCTAGTAGTTTTGCTATTTTGACCTAGACAAAATACAAGACTATACAAAACATAACAAAAAGGCACAATCTTCAAGCTTTTATCATCCAAAATATGCATCAACATAGTCCTTATGATAGTTTGATGCTGATTTACGGCCTCGGTTGCCTCTGAAAGATCATCCATGCGCATGATTCCTTCCACAATTGTTGTAGTTAGGATGACTACGCCCTTGCCTAGAACGATATCCTTCTTTTGGTTTAAAATTCCTTCCGAATGGGTAAACAACAGTTTACTATGCTTCATGCTTGAGTCGTACCTTTCATTCATTCTTCTTATGCTTTAAGCCTCCTTATGGCTTCTTTGAACTTTATGTTGGCAACATCGTAACATTGTTCGATTGAGGCAATGACCTGGGTAAACTGATGACATAAAGTCAAAGAGTCCTCTGTTGGTTTCAGGCTCAAGATCATACTCACAAACTCATGCATTTTCATTACTTGCAATACATATATATAAATAGACTAAAACAAACATGCAAACATGGGTTAGTGACTTAGTGTTCGTATAAAATAGACCCACTACTCAACTACTAAGACTCTTTCAAATTAAAATTGCTGTATAAATTAAATAAAACACGTGACTTAATACTAGACCCATGAGGCCATGACTTGTAACTTGACCCGATCAAAATTAACCCAACACCCTCTTACTATGTTAGATTCTTTTATGGATGCTCCAAGTGTCACTACCCTTGAAAATGTAAGTTTGTGAATTTCCTTGGTGTTCCATTATCACAGAATACACTATAAATAATACAAGTATGAGAGACTAATCAGGAGCTATACATGGCAAACTCAATCAATCCTAACTAACAATTCAATATACAATATTTAGAATATACATACCAATAATATCGTGAAGATATTATTGGCTAACAGTCCCCCGCAGTTTGAGCCGTAGGAGTGCGAATGCATAAAGTGGACCGAAAACGTTGAACAGGTGTTTGGGTAAGCATTTGGTGAAGATGTCCGCATATTGATAATCAGCCGGCACATGGAGAACTTTGACGTCACCAAGGTGAACTTTCTCACGCACAAAGTGGATGTCTAATTCTACATGTTTGGTGCGCTGATGTTGAACCGGGTTTTCAGCTAAGTAGACTGCTGATATATTATCACAATAGATAATGGTGGCACGTCGAACCGGCACCTGAAGTTCGAGCAAAAGGTTACGTATCCAACAAGTCTCGGCTACAGTGTTAGCTACCCCACGATATTTGGCTTCAGCGCTAGAACGAGATATTGTGGGTTGGCGTTTAGATGACCAAGAAATGAGGTTGTCGCCTAGATAGACACAGTATCCAGATGTTGAACGTCGTGAGTCTGGGCATCCACCCCAATCCGCATCTGAATAGGCTGTCAGTTTAGTGGATATGCAAGGTGTAATGTGTAGACCTTGAGAGAAAGTTCCCTTGATGTACCTGAGGATGCGTTTTAGCAGTTGAAAATGAGGCTCTCTAGGGGCATGCATGAAAAGGCACACTTGTTGAACCGCATAAGAGATGTCGGGTCGTGTGATAGTAAGATACTGCAGGGCACCAGCCAAACTCCTGTATAAGGATCCATCTGAGAAGGGAGTACCATGAGTGGCGCTGAGTTTGGAGCCGACCTCAACTGGGGTGCTAACTGGGTTACATGTGGACATGTTAGCACGTGATAAAATGTCAGCAGCATATGTGGCCTGTGATAAGAAGAGGCCATTTTGTTGTTTGTGTACCGCAATGCCTAGAAAATGGTGCAGTTGACCGAGGTCAGTCATGTTGAACTCAGATGATAGAGACTTGATTTTGCTTTGGAGAAGGGAGTCACTTGAAGCAGTAAGGATGATATCATCTACATACAGGAGAAGGTAGGCCATCTGATCACCCTTGTGATAGACAAATAAAGATGTGTCACATACGCTACTTTTGAAACCACATCTGGAGATATACCCTGCAAAACGTTGGTACCAGGCTCGGGGTGCTTGTTTCAGGCCATAAAGGCTTTTCTGAAGCTTACACACATATTTAGGATGTTCAGAAGACGTGAAGCCTGATGGTTGAAACATGTAACAGTCTCTATAAGATACCCATGCAAAAATGCATTTTTAACATCTAATTGATGAATGGGCCAGGCTTTGGACACAGCTAAGCTAAGAACGGTGCGTATGGTAGTAGGTTTCACTACCGGGCTAAAAGTCTCATCACAATCGATTCCAATGGTTTGACTTTTGCCATTGACCACAAGGCGAGCCTTGTGTCGTTCTAAGGTCCCATCAGCATGGAATTTATGTTTAAATAGCCACATGCATCGGATGACAGTTGCATCATTCGGTCTTGGTACTAATTCCCACGTGTTATTTTCTAATAGAGCTTTATATCCGTTAACCATGGCTTCCTTCCAGTTAGGGTCAGTGAGAGCAGTGAGATGAGATTTGGGAAGTGGTGAGATGGAAGGGGAGGTTTCGGTGTTGAGAGATAGAGGTTGGCGAGGTTTATGGGTACCCGATTTAGAACAGGTTTGCATGGAGTGGGTAGAATTGGTTTGAGGGTGCGGATGTGGTTGGGGTGGTGGAGGATTATTGTTTGTAGGGATGGGGTCAGAAGGTGGGAATGAGGGCATTTGGTCGACCGGGGGTGGGTTTGATCCGTATGTAGTGTTGGGGGTGGTAGAAGTGAAATATGGACCGACGGGTGGTGTTGGGTGTTGGGTAGGATTAGTGATGGGCTGGTGTAGGGGAGTAGTTGGATGTGTGGAAGTAGGTGGGGAGGTGTGGTAGGGCTGAATGAATATAAGTGGAGATGGGTCAAGGAAGGAATGTGTAGGTTGGGGTTTGGATGGGTTCAAGAATGGAAATTTGGTCTCATCAAAAGTGACGTGTCGAGAAAAAAATGTTTTGCCAGTGGAGATATCTAAGCACCGATATCCATGATAATTTGTTGGGTATCCAAGGAATACACACGGAGTGGAGCGGTGAGCAAGTTTGTGGGGGCGGATGGAGGAGGTGTTTGGATAGCAAAGGCATCCGAAAACCCGAAGATGGTCGTATGATGGTTGGCGTAGGTAGAGTAGTGAGGCGGGGGTTTGAAATTTATGGAGTTTGGTGGGAAGAATGTTGTGGAGGTACGAGGCGGTGTGGAGAGCTTCGACCCAAAATGAAGATGGTAGAGAAGCATGAGTAAGGATGGTAAACATGATTTCATTTAAGCGTCTAATCATGCGCTCGGATTTCCCGTTTTGTTGGGAAGTATGGGGGCATGAAAAACGAAAGTGATGCCATGTTTAGTTGCAAAATTTTTAAAATTGGTGTTATCAAATTCACCTCCCATGTCGCATTGAAAAGATTGTATTGGCATGTGAAATTGTGTTGTCACAAATTGGTGGAAGTGTGTAAACTTGATAAACGTCTCGGATTTAAATTTTAAAGGGTATACCCAAGTATATTGGGTAAAATCATCCGTTAACACCATATAATATTTATAACCTGCATGGCTCAAAATGGGAGAAGTCCACAAGTCACAATGTAAGATAGCAAATGGTAAAAAAGTACGAGTAGTAGAATCTGAAAATGGCAACCGTTTATGTTTTGATAACTGACATGATTGACAAATAAAGGTAATTTCGGTTTATTATAAGAAATAAAATGCTTTGAATTAAGAAAATCCATGACGGGTTGACCGGGTGTCCAAGTCGGTGATGCCAAAACGAAGAATCTTTAGTAAAAGCAAAGCAAGCTGTGGCGGAAGCATTGGAAGTGAGCGGGTAGAGATCACTGGTACTGTTGTGACGACTCAGGATCGTGCCATCCTTGAAATCCTTCACAGAGAAACCGAAAGGGTCAAATTCAATGGAAGTGTTGTTATCAACATTAAATTTTCGCATGGAAACAAGGTTTTTAATAATATTAGGGTTAAACAAAACGGATTTTAGGTGTAAGGGTTTGGAAGATGTGGGGATTGTGGAGGATCCCGTACCCATAACTGGAAGTTTATGACCATTGCCTACAAATATGGACTCTATTGGAGAATTAGTGGAAAAAGTATCAAGTGTATTAGGATCAAAAGTAATGTGAGATGATGCACCTGTGTCGAAATGCCATTGTTCATTGTTGTGAGACCCGGAGTCTAATGAGAGTGCTTGGACCGCATTTGCCAAACTGGTGGGTTCTAGTGGATCAACTCCAGCCAAGTGGGCCTGTGCTTGATTAGTATTAGAAAGCTTTGTGAATTGTTGCTGTTGGGCCTGGAATTAGGATGATAACCCCACTGTTGAGGAGCCCAAGCCTGAGTTGGAAACGAGCAAGGAGGTGGTGTCCAATATGGGCTAAAAGCCTGTTGAGGGGCCCAATTCGAAACATAAGGAGGTTGAGCCTGATAGGTTTGTTGTTGTGAACGACCATATACACAATTGTTAAAATTTTGTCCTCTGTTTTGGTCACGGTGATGATTGGGCTGGCGGCGATTGTTGTTGTTGTCCCGGTTAGAGAAGGAATGGTTGTTGGAGCGACGATTATCAGGTTGAGAGGTTACAGCCACTATAACGGGGGTCGGATTACGAGCTTCTCGAGCCGCAATCCGACGAGCTTCTGCTTGCAGTTGTTCAACAGCCTGCTCCCATTGTGGTAAATTCTGATTTAAGATTGAGGCTGTGGTGTCGTATTCCCGGGGAAGACCATTCACGAGATGAAGAATCCGCTGAGTGTTACTGAGCGGGCAGTCGACAGCGGCTAGTTGGTCTGAAAGATCCTGGATTTTCTGGCAATAAGTTTCGAGATTAGGCATAGAGGCAAGAGTTATGTTCGTCAGTTCATGTTGTAGAGCCATGGCTCGTGGTCCTTTGTTGTTCAGAAATAAGGTTTTGACCCGATTCCAAGCCTCGTATGCGGTTGATTGTTCTTCAAGAACACAAACCAGGAGATCGTTGCTAAGGGTGCCATAAATCCATTGTAAAACCACTGCATCTATCTTCTTCCACAATCCGTAGTCGGGCGCAGTTTTATCGGGTGCCGGCGAACCGTCGATGTGGTCAACCACATCATACCCGGTGGCTTGGAGCATAAAAAGCTTAACCTATGTCGGGTAGGAAACTTCAACGCCGTCAAGAATACGAACCTTGTGTTGAATGTTCGTGACGGTGTACACGGGATGAAGGGATTGAGATTTGGGATTGGTTTGATCATTCTTATCACCCATGATGGGATAACAGACAAAGAACAGAAGAAAAAAATGAAGGATTTGAATGGCAGATGTGGCAAGATCGAAATCAGGCCAAGACTAATGATACCATGTAAGTTCGTGAATTTCCTTGGTGTTCCATTATCACAGAATACACTATAAGTTGTTCCATTATCACAGAATACACTATAAATAATACAAGTATGAGAGACTAATCAGGAGCTATACATGGCAAACTCAATCAATCCTAACTAACAATTCAATATACAATATTTAGAATATACATACCAATAATATCGTGAAGGTATTATTGGCTAACAGAAAATAGCTCGTTGAGTCTTCTGAGAACTCGTCATGGTGTCCCGTCGTTTATTTTTAACGTCTGAAACTCGGCCCGTAGAGTTGTAAGTCTTGCTTGTCATACCCTGTCAACACCTAAGTACCTAATCTTGTCTTAATGCTTGAAAAAGATAGGCTACGGCCATATTATTCTTCTTCTACCTCCTTTCCTTGTATTGATTCAGTTGCATCTCATATTTTTAGTGAACACTAAAATTTGCTTTAATTTTTACCACACATATTGTACAGTTTGTTGAAATCAACATGGGACATTAGTATGATAGCGAATTAATTACTTTGGTGTGAGCAGTCTGGGTTGGCTGACTTCCTTGTTCTTTTGACAACGTGCATTTGGTCTTTTAATCGTTGTGAGTTGGCTTTCTAGTTTTGCGATCGGTCCTTTGATGCAAAGTAGATGGACGTACTTAACCTTCTTTTTTTTTTTTTTGTTGTGTGTGTGTGTGTGTGTTCTCTTCTGGCACTTTTACTTATTTTCCCTTATGTTATATTAATTATTTCCCCTTTCGGTACCTTTTGTGATATAATTAATTTTAATTACAAAGTTAAAAGAGGTCTTACTTTAACTTTCCTTGGTCTTGTTTCCAAATAGAAAACTCCACATACTGTATTTTCTCCTTGGTTTAGCTTTTTTTTTTTTTATTAATTTATTCTTTCCACATACAACCGCTATTCAGCTTTCAATAATTGCTCGTATAGAGATTTTATTCTTTCACCTTGATGATGTTAGCAACAAGCGGCAACCCTATTTCAATATTTAGGGTGGTTCGACGTCGTGGTTATTTTGCAGTCTGAACCTTAATGAAATCCATAGTCTTTCGGGATTTCTAATTATGAAATTGGTTTTTCCTTTCAATCGTGATTTTGTTTTGCACGTTCCGGGTTAGCAAAAGTTGCAAAGACGATCGATCAATCGCTATGATACGAATTTGATGTATAAATTGGGTCGATACAAATGAAATTAATGAACATGATAATGCATGGAAACTAATTTTATTTATGAACTTGATTGTCATTGTGATAATTCTTCAAATGAAACTGGTAATGGGTATTTAGGTGTCGAAACACCACCACCGAATCATCACATCGGTTGAACAATAGATGCGATGCATCGATTCAAGGTAGTATGCCTAATTACATATTTAACACAGACTATAAACTAACTACAATTTAAGAGCTACCAATAGCGAGAGTTTAACTAATCCTTAACTTAACGGAAACTGGATTAACTAACAAAATGACTAAGTAGAGCACGTAACCAAACACCTTGACACGCTATACATATGGCTACAATAAATTCATCCATTCTTATTAAGTGAACACCAAGAATCATATTGTTGTTAAGATAGAATACCATACCACTTGTACGGTTATTGATATCTCCTGTGAATTACCATTAATAAACGCCACCAAAGTGTTATCTGCTCCCTTCGGAGTAGCACAAACCAACATGAATTGTCCATACACTGTAAGATATGCTTTAGGATTATGGTTGCTCACGTACGTTCCAACAATGCTCTTATACTCAGTTGGATTTATACCACTACTAGATTAGGGCTGTAAACGAGTAGAGCTGAGCTAGGGTGGGCTCGAGCTCGACTCGTTCAAAACCAAGGTGAGCCAACTCAAATCTTAACGAACTAAAATTGTAAGCTCCAGCTCAACTTGTTTGTAAGTGAGTCAGAGCCAAGCCAAAACAGCCAACTTATTTCATTTTTTATAAAACTATTTTATTGTTTTTATACATATCTTATTATAATAAATAAATAACCAAGATAATACGTGAAATAATTCTAGATATGCTCGTATTAATTTTTTGTCTGTCACTCATATTAAATGATAATATTATTATATTAAATGACAATAAAATTAGAAGTAATAATTTGATATATTAAATAACAATAATAATAAAGATTATGATTTTATTTTTAAAGTAATATAATTTGCATTGACTTTATAAATTTTATTCAACCCCATGTAATGCATGCTTTTCTAATATAATTTATGTATATGTATAAACAAAAAATAATATTTTTATATTTGTTTATCTTAAATCGTTGAAATAGGTGTATAGAATTGGGACTTTAAGGACTAAAATCATCATTTTATAATCTTTTACTTAGTTTCCGATTAAAAAAGTGTCAAGATAATTATATGTGTGTGAATTATTTAAATAATATGTAATAATTTTTATTTATAATGTATATAAATTATAATACAAGTTTTAAATTAATAGAGCTAAAGAGCGAGTCAATGAGTGAGCCAATGAGACAGCTAACAAACAAGCAAACCAACAAGGCAGCTAACAAACAAGCAAGCCACGAGCCGAGTTGACCTTGTCTCAGGTTCGACTCGTTTACTAACCATGCCAAGCCGGCTCGATTGTTTATAAACAAGTTTATTTCGAGCAAGTAGCAAGGTTTTTATATAGTTGTATATTGGATATAGAGTAATTACTAACCTAACTAAAATAGTCGCAAACTTAGCAACCAAATAAGATTCGGTGGCAAAGGATTTAGCGACCAAACAAGATTAGAAGGCAATACAGTCGCAACACCGGTCCATATGTGGTCGTTATATGATCGTAAATAAATGAAAATAATACAAAAGTAAACTAAAATTTTTAATATTGATGGCAAAAGGGTCACATTTTTGCCACCTCCTCTCTATTGTTGCAAATTGGTTGCAAAATATGGGAAATATAGAAATTGAAAATTACAACTTAATTATCTATTGTTAAAGGGTTGAAAAAAAGTAACAAAAAAGAGCAAACTTAAAATAATATATAACATACTGGTCACATTTATACACAAGGACTATAAAAGAAGCTAGTGTATCTTCGTCTTACGTTTTCAAATGAGTAGATGAGACCATTATAGTATATTTGCGTTCACTTGAGTTTTAAGCGCCAAGCAAAATACACAAATAATCACTAGGAGAGATGGAGAAGGAAGACGGAGAATGGCAGACGGTAGGAAGAAGGAAGAAGACGGTGCATTATGGAGCAGAAGACTGGAATAATCACTCAGCATTCTTTGTTAGCAACCTACCGGAGGATTGTACGAGCGCTAAACTCTGGAAAAGCTGTCAACAATGTGGAAGAATCGCTGATGCTTACGTAGCGGCTAAGAGGGACAAATACAACAAGGTTTTTGGATTTGTTCAATTTATGATGTGGGTGACGAAGAGAGAATGGCAAGAGAACTATCAAAGATTAAGATTGGGGGCCGCTGGCTGCATGCCAACCCTGAAAGATTCAAGCGGGGAAAGAAGAACGGGACTTTCAATACATCATCTGTTGCAAACAAGACTAACATATACAACATAACATAACATACCCAGTAAGTTCCACTGAAGAGCAGGGTCTGGGAGGGGTAGGTGGCGGCGAGTCTTTCCTCTGTCTAGTGAGATAGAGAGACTGCTTCCGAAGACTAACATATATAATACCTCAGAAAACATATATGCCTAAGGCAGAATAGGAGAGACATAGATCTAAAGGATCATACAAGGAGATCCTTACAGGAATCAGGCAGGAAGTCACAGTGGACTTAGAGGATGTGATAGTATGGGCTCCTAAGCAGGTTGCGATTGTTGGTGAAACTAAAGATTTAGTAGCACTAACAAACATTAAGAGGGTTATGGAAGCTGAAAACATCTGGAATGCCAAGTTAACATACTTGGGAGGCCTACACATGATGTTAACTTTTAGTAGCTCGATGGAAGCAAAGAGATTCGTGGAAACTACCAATGCCTCAGTCCAAGGTCTTTTCAACAAGTTATGGATCTGGGATAGGCAAGAAATATGCTTGGACCGAATTGTTGGATTAAGGATTCTTGGTGTTCCCATAATGCTCAGGTGCATTGAAACATACAATAAGATTGCTGCTTCCTTTGGTAGGGTATTGATACACTTAGATTTTTCATGGGATAGTTACGATGTATCTAGAGGTAAATGTCTAATACTCACCAACAAGATGGACAGATTTGATGAGGTATGAAATCTATGGTGGAAAGGAAAATTGTTCAAAGCTAGAGTGATCAAGGACCTGCAACCATGGACCCCGGATCAAATTGAAATAACCCGATCTAGAAAGGAAGCCTTATCGGATGATGAGAATGAAGCCTGGTCTACTATGGAAGAGGAAGACGGTGACTTAGAGGATCTCCGATCATCGGAAACAGACCAGTGGCTGTTGGAATCCCCTCCTCGTATTTTGGTGCATAGAGAACCCCAACAGTCCGAAAATTGGGTAATCCCCGAGACAAGCTTACATGATGATGCCTTGGAAGTTAAGGATACCCTACCAAAAAGAAAAGCAAGTGTGGAAGCTAGGTTGGGAAAACCTGGCCATAATACATCAAGCCCAAATAGAATGGAGTTAACTGCTGCATAATGAGCGTAGAGAGAGTCAAATTATTAATGAGCCCATTAATCGAAGTAAGGTGCATAATTTACCAGAAGCCCAAAATCCAAATAGGATACAAAGTGCTAATAACAAGGTCCAAGCAGGGCAATTACCAGATCTAAATATTCAACCTTCTGATGCTTCTCCAAACACAATGTCACAGTCCAATGCTATTTTCTCTCAACTTGGGCTCTCTATTGATTCCCGAGGTATTAATGCAGACATGGTGGTGGAGAGAATGATGATAGTTGGCAAAATATTATCTATATATGAAAAAAGCAATCCGATGAACATTAGCTTTTCATGTTGAGGGCATTTTTGGAATTTCCAGTGTGCTTATACGTGGCTTAATTTCTATCAATGGTCCTCTGTTCCTTATCTTCTCCAAGACACATGTCATATCTTATTCAAGTAACCTGTGCTTCATTTGTATTTTGCAGGCAGCCCTTTTCCGACCTTCATGTCGGCTGCGAGGGTTGTGTGGGTTGCCGACGGGTTTAAACCTATTTGAGAGCTCCTGGTGACTGAAAGGCGGTGGCCTTTTGATGTCGGTGAATGGTTGTGATGGGTTTGGAGGTTGCCACTGGCTGAGGTCATTCGCCTTTACGGTTTCTCTGCTGAATCTCTCTATCGACTTTTGTCTTCTCCGGTCGAGCAGGATCCTCTATCCGAGGTCATTGCAGTGATGGTGGTCGATCTCTTTTAGTGTTGTCTCTGATCCGCCAACGTTTATGGATCAACGACCATGGTTCCATCCAGCAGCTTTGATGCGTGTAAAGTTACAGTGCACCACGTGGGGTTCTTAGACTTGCACGCCTTTATTTCTTTCATGTGTTCAATTATTTGTCACAGAAATTAGTGTTTCTTCTCTATCATATGTTTCTCACTTCCATTAGAGTTGTCTTCTTCTCCTTTATTAACAGTCAATTTCCCACAATTCACACCGTAAGATTGTTATTATAAGGTAAGATTGTGTAACCATACCATTAGATAACAGCAAAGTGATGACGGTGGTGGAGCAGAGGCGATAGGTTGCGAAGGGGATAGTGTTGGTGGAGCGGAACAGAGAGGGAGCGGAGGCGAAAGAGGGGGTGGACGGAAGTAGACAAGCGGTGGCGGCGGTCGGACTAAAACTGTAAGTATAATATATTTATGATAGAATAATTAGGGTTTTAGATTTCTTACCCTCTATGACCTCTCTGGTTGAGCATTCCGTGTATGGTTTAGCTTTAAAGTAGTTTAGTCTTGATTTGTGTGTTTGTGAGCCTATGCGTTCGTTGTTGATGCTACTATCTGATTCAGGTTATTTTTATGGTTATCATTTTTTGGGTGCTTCTTATGGTGCTCGCTTGACTTTTATAGTTTTATCTTTCATTGGCGTTCTAAAGTTAGAGTGAAATTGTTAGTTGTAGGCGTGTATTTTGTTGATGTTGCTTTGATTTTGTTAGGTGTTTGGTTCATGGGGATAAAATTGGGTCTGATTTGGATCGTGTATTGTGAGTGGAAAATGAGGGAGATCCCATTTTAGTGTGAATTATGTTTTGATTTCGATTTGTCGTGCATTTCTGGCTGATTCTTTTTTTTTTTTCTGTTGTGACTTGTGTTTTGAAAGTTTTCTGCTAATTGATATGAATGGTGGATATGATTTGATCATTAGTGTGTTTATCATTAGCTGAGAATGAAAGCTCTATGATATTAACTTCGATAATCAATAAACACTTGCCATTGTGACAGTACATACCAAATCCCCCTTATTAGTGCACAATGAGAGGCTCTGCAAGTTCTATTCTTTGCATGTGATAGGGATACAATAGTACTAAATAAAGGCGGTATGTTCTACATAATACAATAAATCTAGAATTCCTTTTTGCTACCTTCATTTCAACCTTGAATCATGGAGGTTTGGAATTTGGATCATGGATCATGCAGGGTCTATTTTTTTGCAGCTAGCCCCCTCTTGATCATAAACTATCAAATAGCAACTTTAAGACAATGAACTGGCCTTTTTCCACATCTTAAACTATAAGTAATCTAAACCTTTTGTAAAACATAAGCATCAAGTTGTAAACCCAATCGCAACTACAATCCTACATGCGTTTTTCCGGATCTTAAGCTTTTATAAGATAGTAATTACCAAATTCAGCCTTTTATAAAAAAATTAATAACCAAATGCAACCACATTTTCAATGGGCCATATCGAACAGCTAAGAGAATCCTACGTGTGTTTCCAACCGATCAGACAAACACCAGAAAAATTCCCCGCGCAACGCGCGCTGAGAATAATACTAGTTAGGGATTAATATGGAGGAACACATAGACAAAATAAGAGAGGCAATCCTGGGCGAAGGTGGAAGCGTAGGTATCCAATAAATTTTGTTTCATTAAATATAAGGGGAGTAGGGGGAGATGAGAAAGGGGATGGGTAAGAAAGATTAAAATGGATCACAGGATAACTTTTGTTAGGATACAAGAAACTCAATTTGAGGATTTCAAAAGATAAAGGTAAAGAACTTCTGGAACCGTATGCCTTTTGAATTTGAAGGGGTAAATGCAATCGGGAGATCTGGGGGAATATTAAGTATTTGGGATCTGACTATCTTTACAGTTAATATGACTGTAAAAGATGATGGATTCTTAATGGTCAAAGGGAAGGTAAAGGGTATAGACATGGATGTAATTGTTGTCAATGTGTACGGTCCACATGACCAGGTTGAAAGGACAACATTATGGGAGAGGCTATGCTGTCTAAAAGAATCTTATGATGGTCTATGGGTTTTTCTAGGAGATTTTAAGGAGGTTAGGTCTCAAGCTGAGAGATTAAACTCTGAGTACTCTACGACTATGTCGGACAAATTCAATAGTTTTATCACCGGTGCTGGTCTCCAAGAGTATAATATGGGTGGTTCAAGATTCACTTATATGTCTACAGCTGGTTGCAAGATGAGTAAGCTAGATAGATTCCTTCTCTGCTCGTCATTCATTAGTCTTTTCCCCTGTGCAGAAGTCACTTCCCTTCCACGGCTACTGTCGGATCATGCTCCCATTATTCTTAAGACATCCTCTGTTGACTCTGGGCCTATTCCATTTAAGTTTTTTAATTCATGATTAGCAGCGGAAGGTTTTGATAAACAGTAGTGGAGGCTGCTAGATCATTCTTTAATGATGTTCCAGAGCACCTTGACCCTATTTCACGCCTATCTATAAAATTAGATCTATACATGTGGCCCTAAAACTATGGAATGCGGATCGAAGAAAGAAATCAAATCAGGAAAAGGAGGAACTAAAATCATAATTGGCAAATATGGAAAATAGGCTGAGATAAATACATTGGAGAATAGGGAGCAAGAGGTGTATGCATCATGTCGTACTAGACTACTAGAGATAGAATAGGCTGAGGTCCTTGATCTTAAGCAGAAAGCAAGAATCTAATGGGCAATAGAAGGTGATGAAAATTCTAAGTTTTTCCATAGGATCATAAATGCAAGCATGGAAAATAAAAGATTGAATGGGCTTACAGTTAATGGAAGGTGGGTATCAGATCCGGATACAATAAAGGAATCTGTTCAAGAATTTTTTCATCTAAATTTAAAGAACCATACTTGAGTAACTAACTGAAGATCAATGTTGCTCCTTAATTACTCCATTTACAAAGGAGGAAATAAAGCTGGATGCCTTTGATTGCTCCGGTAATTAATCACCTGGGCCGGATGGTTTCACTATGGATTTTATAAAAAATATTGGCTTTTATTTGAGGATGAATTTTTCTTGGCCTTCTAATACTTCCATAATAATGGGAATTTCCATATGGGTAATAACTCGTCATTTGTTGCACTATTACCGAAGGAAGATGACCCCTTATCGCTCGTCGACTATCGGTCCATCTTTTTGATTGGTTGTGTGTACAAGGTGTTTGCAAAAGCCTTGGTAGCAAGACTCAAGCTTGTTTTGAACTCCATCATTGGTCATAATCAATCTGCGTTCTTACATGGCAGGTCCATTATGGACGGCATAATGATTTTGAATGAGGTTGTATCATGGCTAAAGAAAAGTAAAAATGAGGCTATGGTTTTTAAGGTGGATTTGATAAAGCATTTGAGTCAGTAAATGGGGATTTCTTGATGATGTCCAGAAATACATGGATTTCCCTCGAAATGGAGACTTTGGATTAAAGAATGTTTAGCATCTGCCAAAATATCCATACTCGTAAATGGGTCTCCGACCAAAGAAATCGGTATGTCTAGGGGAATAAGACAAGGGGACCTGCTATCCCCCTTTTTATTTATCATGGTAATGGAAGCCTTAAAATGTTCTCATGAGCAAGGCCACAACCGTAGGAGTTTTTCAGGGGTTGAGTTTATCATCGGGTGCTATTACATTATCCCATCTTTTCTTTACTGATGATGCAATTTTTATAGGAGAATGGTCCAAATCAAATGCTGAAATTTGGCTTGTATCCTGAGATGTTTTAATCTCCTTTCTAGGCTGAAAATTAGTTTACGTAAGAGTAAACTTTTTAGCATCAATATACAACCCGAGGCGGTTAATGCACTTGCTCGTGTGATGCAATGTCAAGCAGATTGTTTACCATTCAAATATCTTGGTTTGCCGGTTGGATCAAACATGTCTAGAATCACACATTTGAAACCGTTGATTGAAAAACTAAAGAAAAGACTATCAAATTGAAGTTAGAATCAATTAAATCGTTACTTGGTAGTCTACCTTTATATTATTTATCACTATTCAAAGCACCAGAATCAATTATTAAAGAAATGGAGAAAATTCAAAAATCTTTCCTTTAGGGTATGAAGGAATGAAAATCTAAAATGAGTTGGGTCGCTTGGGAGGTATTACTTGCACCAAAGAGTCAAGGTGGATGGGGTATTGGAAGCATAAAAGCTATGAATGTCTCTTTATTAACAAAGTGGTTATGGAGGTTTCATTCAGACCAAAATTCACTATGGACTCGAGTAATTAAGACGTTACATGGAAGCACCAAATCAACTTGAAAACTTCCTGTAAAGAAAACTATCCAAGGCCCATAGAGAGGTATTGTCTCGGTGGTCGATTATCTTAGTTCTATTGGACTCGATTTCTTTTCAATGATGTCATGCAAGTTGGGGGATAGATCAAACATTCAATTTTGGTTCAATAAGTGGACGGAGATTGGGAGTTTAAAGGATGCATTTCCGGATCTATTCCTTTTAGAAAGAGAAAAGGATTGTTTGGTCAAAGACAGGTTGGAGAGGACAGATGGTCTTAATATCATCAAGTGGGGATGGAGGAATACCCTAAAGTATATTCCGAATTGAATCAAAAGGCTGCTAAGAGGATCTTTTAAGGAAAGTGGAATGGAAAGAAGATAAAGACATGTGGTTTTGGGAGATGGGGGAAACCGGAAACTTCTCTACAAATCTATAAGGAAGTTGATAGAAAAATCAATCCTTCCTCAGAATCAGTGTAATACAAATTGGATCAATCTACTTCCGTTAAATGTCAATCTAATGTGTTGGACATCAGTTATGGGTAAAATTCCAGTGAAACAGGAGTTCAAGCAAGGGATAGAAGTTCAAGCTGAGTGTCCAATGTGTGGCTAGGTTTCAAAAAGTGCTAATCATTTACTGATGCATTGCCCATTTACGACGGTGGTGCGGGAAGCGGTAAGGAATTGGTGTAGCGTCCCAGCGTTTCGGTCGAGCAACCTGACCAAGGAGGCTGATGAATGGCCCATTAATGATCGCTTAAAGAGGATCATAATGGCAATCATATATGCTACCATCTACACACTGTGGAAAAGCAGAAATAAGAGGGTGTTTGAAGGCAGAGAATTGAATGTTGAAATGGTAATTGGGGAAGTCAAAACCTTATCCTTCTTATGGATAAAACATAGGGGAAATTTAGTAGACATTAGTTGGGAAGCATGGTGCAAATTTCAATTGTAATGTTTGGGTATCCATTGTATAATCCTTTCTAGCATCTTGCTAGTACTAATAATATTATCCTTTTGCTGTTTAAAAAATTTAACGAAAAACAGGGGAAATTATGAATCCAACGGATTTTGTCTAACTTGCCAAATTGAAATTCATTATGAATTTACAGGAAAATTTAGGCCCAAATGATTCTCAAAGTGAAGACATCTGATTTTTTAAGAAAAAATATTAGGCCCAAAACATTCTTAATTTTGACTGTTTGATATAGAAAAACATTAGATTCTCAAAGTGAAGCCATATGATTTTTTAACAAACATAAATATAACTAGTATTTCATCACCTTTAATATTTGTTTCTTTATTCATCATTCTCGCTAGAAGAAGGCTCATAACTTTCAAATTCAAATCCCTACATAAAATAAACAAAGTAGTTATAAAAATTGAAATTCAGAGAGTGGTTGGAGCTTTAAAGGAATAACATATGAAAACATAAATAACAACTTTCAAAATGTATATTGAGAATAATAGAAGATATAGTCTACTTGATTACCTGTTGTTTTTTGTCATTATAAAGGTATTGACGTCTTCGTTAGCATTAACGTTAAACGATCCAAAACCTGAATGTACTATTGTCAGCTCTGAAGTAACTGAATGGCCTTAAGTGAAAACCATGATTCTCGGGCATTCTATGATTTCTAGTGTATCCATGGATGGCAATGTAAAATCTTGTTTCCCTAAACAAAATACCTCGAGACTTGAAAAGTAAGTAGTTGGAATCGTGGTTTAAGTAATGGTTTGGTGAGGGCATGAACCAATTGATCATCCCTGCTATGTGTGTGACCCTCAATGTGCCATTTTGTACCTTCTCCCTAACAAAGTGGAAGTCCAAAGCAAGATGTTTCATTCGAGAGTGGAAGACTGGATTTGCAGAATACTGAATAGCACTCAAATTATCATACTAAAATCATGGGAATTATCTTGGAAGTGAAACCCAATTCCATTAATAATGAAATCAGCCACTGAACTTCAGTGGTGGCATAAGTAATCGCTCGTAATTCTGCTTCGATAGATGATCTAGGTGATGTAGGTTGACGTTTTGAGCACTATAAGATAGGGTTGCAACCTAAATACATGATGTAACATGTTGTGCTGCGCTAAGTTTCTTTATCACCCGCCCAATCAGCATCAGTGAATGCACATAAATGTAAGGGAGACTGCCAATTAATCAACAAACCATGATATAGTGAGCCATGTAGATATGGTAGGACGCGTTTGAGAGTCGACCAATGATTCGTGGATGGAGCATGCATGAACTGAGATAGCTTGTTTACTACAAAAACAATGTCTGGTCCGGTGATGGACAAATGTTGTAGAGCACGCACAAGTGCTTGATACTCGGTTGGAGAAGAAATCAAGTCACCATGTGATGTTAACATGTCTGAATTTGTGATTGGTGTTGAGACGGGTTTACAATCAGACATGTTGGCACGAGAAAGAATATCGAGGATGTATTTTGTGTGAGAAAGAAGTAAGCCTTTTGGATGAGGGAGAACCTCAACCTCGAGGAAATAAGAAAGAATGCCGAGGTCCTTCAGGGAGAATTTTTAGGCAAGGGTAGTGATGAGGAGTTTAAGGTGGATTCCAAAAGACCTATGATGATTATATCATCAACATAGACAAGGATAAAGATGGGATGTGGGCCTGCTTTGTTGATGAAAAGGAAGGATCAGAGATGGTAGGTGTAAATTAGTGTGAAAAAAGATATGTTTTGAGTTCTGTGTACCAAGCTTAAGAGGCTTGTCGGAGACCATAAATGACTTTATTTAGTTTGCAGACATGAGAGGGGTGAGTACAATCAATGAAGCCCGGGGGTTGTGCCATGTAAACGTATTCGTGAAGTGTACCCTGGAGAAAAGCATTGTTAATGCCTAATTGTCTTAGACACTAGTTATGGCATACGGTTAAGGATAGAATGAGCCGAAGGGAGGATGGTTTTACCACTGGGTTGCGCTGGGTCATTGAGTAAATCCTTTGGTGATGAGCCGATACTTTAAATGCTTTACTGTGCCATCAGGGTTAAATTTAGTTCTATATATCCATTTACAACCAACCACATTGTAGGCTGCATTAGGTGGAACAAGTGTCCAGGTGCGGTTGCATTGTAAGGCATCAGATTCATCCTGTATGGCGGCATGCCAAAGTGGATGGTTTAGAGCTTGTTTGGTAGAAGTGGGTTCAAGGGAAGGGTTATGAGAGAGTTATAAACAACAAAATCATCATTGTGATATTTGGGGTTTGGCGTAGGATGTGGGCGATACGAGTAGAAGAAGGGAGTGGTGGCTGGGGAGTTGTGGGAGTGCTTTTGGATCTCCGACTATAATTTTTAAGGGGGTTGGAGTAGAAGGCGGGGGGGGGGGGGAGGTTGCTATTGTGAAATTTGAAGCGATGAGGTAGGGTTGTCGGTAGAGTTATTGGAGGAGAGAAAGACTGATGTTGCAGAGGGTATGGGAGAAGAGGAGACAACAGTGGAAATTAAAGTGGGTGGGATTGGGGCTGGAGGAGAAGAAGTGTTGGTAGTAAGATGTGGATAAGGAAAGAGGTGTTCAATAAACGTAATGTGATAAGTGGTGTAAATGCGGTTTGTTATAGGATCAAGTGCATAGTATGCGCTTTGGGAAGAGGAGTTGCTAACAAATATACACTATTTTGATCTAGTGTCAAGTATATGGGTGGTGTATGGTCTTATCCAAGATTAGTAAAGACACCCAAAGCATGTAACTTAGTGTAGTTTAGGTGTTTGTGAAACAAAACTAAAGTATGGGAACTTGTTTTGAAGGGATGGAGTTGGCATGCGATTAATGAGATAAGCAGCGGTAGTTAGAGCAAAGTCCAGTAGGTGGTTGGCATATAAGCATGAGAAAAATGCCAAACCTGTTTTGACAAGATGTCTATGTCTATGTTCAGCGTACCCATTGTGCTCGGGTGTATGTGGTGGGGATGTCAAGTGTGATATCCCACTAGAGTTGAAGTTAGGTACCAATTTAAGGTATTCTCCACCACTATCAGAAAAATTGTTTAATGGTGGTTTGAAAGTAATTTTTAACCAATATTTGAAAACGAACAAAGATTGCTAGGGAATCTGATTTTTGTTTATGGGATATAGCCAGATATTTGGTGTAGTGATCAACAAAAATATGTAATATTTGTAACCATCATTTGAGTAAATGGGGGAAGTCCATACCTCCAAGAAAATCAAGTCTAAGGGTGCATTAGATATGAGAGTCATTGTATGAAAAGGGAGCTTGTGAGCTTTATTTAACTTGAATGAATTACAATTTTGTTCAGAATATACATTCGAAGAAATAAAAGAAGACAACAATTGAGAAACTTTATTATGAGGATGACCAAGGCGGCGATGCCAAGTCATCCATTATGTATTCTGGGAGGAGTGCACGAATGTTTAGTTGGAGAGGATAGTGGGGCTTGGGAATGAAGTTCATATATCCACTTGGTGGCCAGTCCTTTGAGCAGGAGTTTGTTCATGTGGAGATGCTTTATAAGAAAGACACAAAAAAAGAATTAGATTAGAAATTTGTTATCATGACAAAGGCTAGATATTGAAATTATGTTTTGTGATAAAGATGGAACACATGGGACTTGTTTTAAGACTAGAGATGTGTGTGGTATGTGCATAAGAGTTGAACCAATATGTGTGATAAATAAGCATGAACCATCACCAATCACTTGTTCATAAGTTCCATCATATGGTGCATGCAAGGAAAGGTTATGAAGAACATTTGTTACATGGTAGGAGGCCCCACTATCAAACAACCAATTCTCCAAGTCTGGATCTTGCGCTCCCATGGTATGAACCTATGGACTTTGCACCTGCATGTTTCGGTTGTAAGGCGGAACTGAAATATATGGGTTTACCTTTTTAAATACCATGCAATTAGTAAGAGAATGGCCTTTGGCATGACACCATTGGCATTTTCCCAGGAATGGACAAGCACTAGATGAAGTAGAACTTGTCTGAGTAGGGGTGGGCAGAAGACCCGGGGCTGTGGTAATCTGGCGAGATGATTGTCGTCCATTCCAAGACCGTGTGGACTGGCAATGCTGGGCAACAAAGGCTGTTGCTGGCTAAAGAAGTAAGGTGTTGGTCACGGTTTGAGCCAAAGAAAGTTCATGATTAATGAGCTTTTCGTGAAGCTTATTGAAGGGAATCGATATATCTCGAAATAAGATGGCATCAAGAATAGGCTTGTAGAGCTTTGAATCAAGACCAATAAGAACAATATCGGTGACGTCTTTATCATTTAGTTTCTTACCGAGGATTGCTAGTTCATCAACAATTGTTTTGACGTCCTGCATGTAGTCAGTGATTGTTTGGTTTAGTTTCTTGGAACATTGCTTGCGTCTGTGTTGTAGTTGTTTAATGTGGCCTCTTGAAGGAGATGCATAGGTGTTGGAGAGGATTTTCCAAGCATTTAAGGACGATGATGCATTGGTAATCAAAGGAATAATTGATGGTGAGAGACTTCCCATAAGAGCTCCAAACAAAATACGATCTTAGCGGAACCATGTAGGAAAATCTTTGTGCGGGGTTATCATACCATCGGCTGCTGTGCATGGTGATAGAGGAGGGTGGTTGCCATCAATGAACTTGTAGAGATCTAACCATGCAAGAAGGATTCGATCTGTGTTTTCCAGCCCAAATAATTGGTGGAAGTGAGTTTAAGATGTGGAGGAAAAGTGACCAAGGTTAGGTTGGCAGTAGTGCCATTAACAGTGATCACTTGGGTTGAGTTTGGTGATTGTTCACTGCTTTACATGATTGATCAAAGAAGAAGAATTAAGGGAAAAGGAATGGATTAGTTTAGCTCTGATACCATATTAAGGAATTAAGGAATTCGTATTATTGAGAATGATAATTGAATACATTATATATAGATGCTGCAACTAACAACCTTAGCTAACTCTATGCTATTTATAAGGAACAAGATAATTACAAAGAAATAAATATTGAATATGTCAACTTATGTTTATCTCTTTAGAAGACTTCAGTTTAATAGAAAGATCATCAAGTTTTATGGACCTTAGTCAAGGAAGCTTAATATCTGTGGATTTCGTATCAAAATCTTCTTCTTCTTGCTTGATAACTTCCTTCATATTATTGCACCGTTCTATATGTACTAGTATCCATAGAACACGTGAAAACGTGTTCTAATAAAGAGTTTTGTTAGGCTTGGAAACTCCAGTATTCTCGACTGATTGCTCTTCCGTGTATACTTGATTGTTTCCGTATAGGATAAGTTAGTTCATTTCTCTTAGCTTTGGAATTTCGATAACAGTTTTTGATTTACTGTTTGTCATTATCGATGCTACTTCAAATACCTCATCTACACAGCAACAATTGTATGCATGAATTGTTTCAAGCTTTTGCAGTTGTTGCAACTCACTGGATGGTATAATCTTTTGAATGTTCTTATACTATATCAGTTTGATTTCGATCAAATTATGATAAGATCAAGGTCTGCCTTTTAAAATGGTAGGGAGTGAGCTTATACCGTCTAAACTTAGGGATGGTATCTGCAAAGCGAAAAAGAAAAAAAGAAAAAATAACAAATAAACATAAGGCTTACAAATAAAACTATGGGAAAGAGTTATTGACACGAGGATTAGACGAGAACTCAGATTGCGGTGAACCAATTTGGATTTATGCCAGGACGCTCCACAACAGAAGCATACATGTCATAAGAAGGATAATAGAGAAATATAGAGAAAAGAAAAGGGATCTTCATATGGTATTCATTGACCTAGAAAAAGCATATGACAGTGTACCGCGTCAACTCATTTGGGAAAGTTTACGACTCAGAAGGGTACCAGAGAAGTATATCAAAATAATATAGGATATGTATAAAGGGGCAAAAACGTGTGTGCGAGCACCAGTCGGAGACACAGACTTCTTTCCGGTGGAAGTGGGACTACACCAAGGATCGGCATTAAGCCCATTTCTCTTCACAGTAGTGCTGGATGAGATGACCAAGTCTATACAAGAACCTGTCCCGTGGTGCATGCTGTTTGCAGATGATAGTCTTAATATCAGAATCTAAAACGGTGCTTAACGAGAGGCTAGAACAGTGGAGAGCACACTAGAGAGCAGAGGCTTAACGATAAGTCGCTCTAAGACTGAATACATGCATTGTAACTTTAGTGGTGAGGCTGAAGAGGATACACAAATAAGCATCCAGGGTATGATGGTACCACAAACGTCTACGTTCAAATACCTGGGCTCGTACGTACAGGAGGACGGAGAGATACACAGAGATGTAGCTCACCGTGTGCAATCAGGATAGTGCAAATGGAGAGCACATTAGGGATCCTGTGTGATAAGAGGTTCCCAGCAAAATTAAAGGGAAAACTTTACAGAGTGGCAGTACGTCCAGCTATGTTATACGGAACAGACTGTTGGGCCATAAAGAAAGCGCACCAGAGACAAATAGAGGTCGCGGAAATGCGTATGCTGAGATGGATGTGTGGACACACAAGATTGGATAGAATAAGAAACAACGCGATTCGACGGAGGCTGGAGGTGGCGTGTGTCACAGATAAAATAAGAGAGGGAAGATTAAGATGGTTTGGGCACTTAAAGCGAAGGTCGATGGTAGCACCCGTTAGAGCAGCAGAGAACATCACCGTAGAGGGTAGGAGGAATAGAGGCCGACCTAGGTTGACTTGGGACGAAATAATTAGGCGAGATATGGTAGACTTGCACCTCTCTGAGCACATGATCGAGGATAGGAGTGAGTGGAGACGTAGAACTAAAATTAAGGATTTCTAGCGAGACCGGTGGGTAGGAGGGTACACGTAGATCTTGGGTAGGAAGGGTAGACGTAGATCTATTGCGGCCCACCTATCTTCCTATTTCTGCCCGTATACGTGATTCTACCCGCTTATTTGATGTACACGCTTTCTATGTATTTAAGTGATTTAAACCTGTGTGTTGTCTGACTTACTTTATGTTTGCGATTGCGACTATTATTGGTTTTCGTTATCGAGTCGGGGTCTCTTCGGAAGCAGTCTCTCTATCTCCCAAGATAGAGGAAAGACTCGCCGCCACCTACCCCTCCCAGACCCTGTTCTTGAGTGGGACTTACTGGGTATGTTTGTTTGTTTGTTTGTTTGTTTCTAACTCATTCTTAGAAGCCCATCGATCCACTTCAATAATTAAGATATTAAGATATGTGAGGCGTGATTCCGGGTACTACTATGCATTTATTTCATATATCTATACTAATAGAAGAAGATTTTTATATGTCACTTATCACAATTCTAAAGCCTCTAAATTTTATTTTCCCATCTCTCTATCCTAATAAATATTACATTAACTACAAATAATATTATTTAATTCTTTTCATATTAAAAATATTTTTTATTAAATTAAAAAAAGATCTTTCTACAAATACAATTTGTAAAGAAAATTTTTTTTTATAAAATAAGAAATTTTCCTAAAATTATCAAATTTTAAAACACACAATATATTTTAAACCCAGTGGCTTTTAAAAAAAATTCTTATGAAATAAAATTAATTAAATTTCAAAGTTATAATAAAGAAATTATTAAAACTGACACTTTTTAAAAAACGGTTTGTTTTAAAACAATTTGATTAATAACCAACTTTTTTTAGAAAACAAAAAAAAATTTAAACAAAAGTCCAAAAAATAATATCTCGTTTATCACTCTTATGTAATGTCAATCTTACTATATATGGAAAGATCGTTTTATAATTCATTAATTTTTATTAACAACTATTTAATATTTAATTATTAAACCCGTGTAATATACGGGGTATTAACCTAGTTTTATATATAAGAAAATAAGAACCGACACATAAACTAGCATTAGTTGATTAATACGTTTAATGCTTTTACTTGGCTGATTTCTTATTTAGGTGATGCAAAAGGAAAAAAAACAAATATACCTGATGCAACCTAGGCGTCATGTTAAAGTTAAGGCCCCATTCGAGATCATGTTTGCCTAGCTCTGTGTGCATGTACTTGAGCCTGGGGTTGTTGAGCTGCCAGATGTGAACGCTATCATTTGTGGGAATTATCGATCAAAACATATCTAATAATGGCCATTGGAACTCAATATTCATCCCCAGTAAGAAACCTTCAAGGATAGGTAGACAGGATAGTTTAATTGATTTCAGATGAGGAAGAACCACATCCTCTGTTGTTTGCTCTTCGTATTCTTCCCTCACAATCACTTTCATTACGTTGCATTTTTTTACAGTTAACACTTCGAGTTCCTTGAGGCTTTGAAGTGTGGAAAATGTGAATATGCTTTCCAGAAGCTCGCAACCAACAATGGTTAATATATTTAGGTTGGGGAATTTATGCATTAATTATACTAACTTTTGGTCTTGGATGTACTTACGATTGAAGTTGCACCACAACCACTAGTATTGTCATTGTTGATCTCTTTAGTTTCAAACACCTCTATCATTGAACTGCAATCTTGTATACTCAGCACTAGAAGTTTTTTGTGTATCCAGCGGCATAGATGGGATCACACTTGTTAAGCTTTTGCATCCAAGTATAAGAATCTCCTTGGCGTATTGACACAAGGACCATGAAACAATATCCACTCAGTAAATGAAAGAAAACAAAATTGAATTAGCTTGCATGTTAAGTAAACAAAATTGAATTAGCTTGCATGTTAAGTAAACAAAATTGAATTAGCTGCATGTTAAGTAGACTTTAGTATCACAACTGAGTTTATTGTAATTAGCTTAGCTGATGTTGGATGGAATTACAATATGTGATTCGTAAACTTATACTAATAATAAAATATTAGTAACTATTTCATCTATTTTTTATTTTAACTTAGAAAAAAAACAGCTTATAAAATATCATATAATAGTGAAAGAAGGATAAATAATTAAAGAAAATTAGTTACTATTATTATTACTAGCACGTGGCAGGTTTTCATCGGATATTTTTAAAAACTGAATTCAAGCTGCATAAATTTAATGTAGATATAATTTGGCCCGTTGAGCTATACTTAAAACCCCCTTTAACATCCTACAGTCTATGCTTTCTCAGACCACTGGTGGAATAACTATACATTATTATATTAGGAGAGGATATACTATAAAGGAGATTTTTACTAAAAAAAGGTGAGAAGTAATAGTGACCATTGGATCAAATCATTAAAATAGATCAGTGGTTTAAAAAAACGCGGTGACAATCTTGTAAATAATTGGAAATCTTCTAACAGGCGGATGGGAAAAAGGTAATTTGAGACAAGGAACCGTCATTACGCTTCCATCATCGTCGTTTCAATTCCATCACGCCAGACGAAATCCATCACCGACGAAAACCGCAAACGTAACTATGGATTCCGATCAACCAGCATTACCGACAAAAACATCTTCACCATCCATTGAATGTTCCGCAACCTCAAAACAAACAAGCATTAACTCAGAAACACTTCGCATAACTCCAATCGAAGAACAGCACCAACTGGTAAAACCTAATTGTGTCATTTTATATTTGTGTATTTGTATCATTAAGTCATATTTTCAGTTTTATTGTTTCAAATACTACTTATTTGCTTAGTTGATGTGACTGAAAATTATTGATGTGTGTTTCACTTTATCATTGTGTCATCATTGTAAGGTTCATTGTGTCATCATTGGGGATTAACTAAGCATGATTGTGTCAAATATAACTGTCATTATTATGAGTTTCATTGTGTCATTATTGTGAGGTTCATTGTGTCATTATTGTGTTTCATGATTGGGGGGTTAAATTAAGCATGATTGTGTCAAATATAATTGTGAATTGTGTCATGATTGGGGGGGGGGGGGGTGTTTCAACCCAGCCCATGATTGTGTCAAATCTATCTGTATGCTTGGTAGGTGTGAATGAAAACTGCTAATGTGTCTTTGGGGGGGTTTGTTGCATCATGGTTGGGGGTTTATTGTGTCATGATTGGGGGGGGGGGGTTTAACCGAGCATGATTGTGTCAAATCTATCTGTGTGCTTGGTAGGTGAATGAATACTGCTAATGTGTCTTTGGAAAGGTTCATTTGTCATTATTTTTGTTTCATTGTGTCATTATTTTGTTTCATTGTGTCATTATTTTGTTTCATTATGTCATTATTTTGTTTCATGTGTCATGATTGGGCGGTTCAACCGAGCATTATTGTGTCAAATCTATCTGTGTGCTTGGTAGGTGTGAATAATACTGCTAATGTGTCTTTGGAAAAGGTTTAATGTGTCATTTTTGGGGGTTTAACTAAGAATGGTTTTGTCAAATCTATCTGTGTGCTTGGTAGGTGTGAATGAAAACTGCTAATGTGTCTTTGGGGAGGTCATTGTGCTATGGTTGAGGGGTTCATTGTGTCATGATTGGGGGGGTTAATTAAGAATGATTGTGTCAAATATAATTGTGTTCTTGGTAGGTGTAAATGAAAACTACTAATGTGTCTTTGGGGATATTCATTGTGTAATTATTATGAGTTTTATTGTGTCATGATTAGGGGGTTAAATTAAGAATGATCGTGTCAAATATAACTGTGTGCTTGGTAAGTTTGAATGAAAACTACTAGTGTATCTTTGAGAAGGTTCATTGTGTCATGATTGAGAGGTTCAACTAAGCATGATTGTGTCAAGTACTATCGTGTAATATAAGTTCTTGAATAAACAAATATTATAGGTCCAAGACGTAAAAGAAAAAGTGAAAGAATAGCAAAGAAGTATTCACTAAGTACAAAAATAACAAGTTAAACCCTTAATCATTGATAGTCGTGAAGATGATTCTGGAAGTTAGTGTCTACCATAATTCTTCTATTAAAACTTATTTCTTTATGATTAGTTATATGATATGTTGTCTCATTCATTGTTTTGTAGATGAGACTGATGTGAAAGATAGCATGCTGCTAAAAGATTTTTATAGTAAATATGTAACACCCCAAAAAGTCAAAACGAGTCATCAAGGATAATGAGCTTAATTAATGGGTATTTAATAAAGGAAAGAAATGGCCATAGGCTAAATTAGCC